>CASBWL010000425.1:0-50000 GCA_949130495.1 Sambucus nigra
GAGGTACCAATGTCTTCTATCTCTTAGAGCTTGTCCTTCAGCTTAGGCACTAGCTCGGATTGCTCCTTATACTTCTGATTTCTAGACCTAAGGGACTTGCAAAGTTTACCAAAGTCCTGGCGAACTTTAGGTCTCACATTGGGACCGAGGGTCCTGCCCAATTGGGTAGTAGTAGGAATGTAATCATCCACATCAACTAACTACAGGTAAAAGAAAGATAGAGGAGAGAAAGAGATCAGCACAAGCAAAAATGAAGCCTTTTCATTAATAAGGATTGAGGTTACATCAGACTAAAGAAAGAAAATTTACAAAATAGAAAAAGCAAAAATACAAAGCAGCCCTATTAATTAGCAACCACGGGTGACCCAGCAGGAGCACTGTCCTTATCAGCATCAGTAGGAGTGCTGTCCTCAGCAGGGGTGCCCTCTGTCCCCTCAACAAGTGAAATGTCAACTGGAGTCGCCTGAGAGACGGGATCAGATCCTTCAACAGCTGGGGCAGGGTCCTCGCCCACAACTGGCCTCGGCCCTGGTTCGTGCTCATCGAAGAGTGGGGATGCAACATCCACCCCAGCAGCTATGAGAGCCTTATTCCATCCTTTCTTGAAGTTCGGACGGCTAATATAGCCTATCTGAACTTCAGCGTCTTCATATGCTACAGCACAGCCGAAATTATAGGACTCTTCCTTGGCAGTGACAACCTCCGACGCCTTTTTCTTCAGCTCTTCGGAGAGCACCCTTCTCTCCTCTATAACGGAGAGTTTTCTCGATCAAACCAGGTTATAGGCTTGCCTCAGCTCCTTCAGATCATTGACCGCCGCATCCTTCTCCTTGTTCGCGGTGGCAAGAGCCAAGTCGGATGAAATTCGAACAGCTTCGACAGCCTTAAAATTGGCCTCAAGGTCCTTTCCCTTCAGCTTCAGGGAAGAATTCTCTCGCTCTAGTTCGCTGTTATTCTGCACCAGCTCATCACATGAATGATACAGCACGGTGCAGTCAGTAACGAACTGCGAAAAAGAGAAAGCATTAGAAGAGGAAAATGAAGGAAATCAGAGAAATAATTAGAAGATGATAATGAAGGAAATCAGAGAAACATAAGAGAAAATCTTACCAGAGCAAGCCTCTGACTAGCCTGAAGGGCCAAGTGCTCTGAACCAACTTCCCTTTGGCGATCAGCCGGGAGGACAGCTCTCTCGAGCAGGGTCAGGGCCATCTGAGGAGAAATTGCCACAGAGGCCCCCTCGGGTAGAGCAGACACAGGGACTAAGGCCTGCCCGACCTTCATCCTCGCCTCAGCCTTCCTCCTCTCCTCCTCCTTCTCGCTCTCTCTCTTCTTCTTATCCTCAACCATCCTCTTCTCCTCCAGCTTTTTCCTCTCTTCCTCCTTTCTCCTCTCTCTCTCTCTCACCTGCTCCTCTTCCTTCCTTCTCCTCTCCTGCTCCTGAGCAGAGGACCAAGAACCAGTAGCCACGGCCCTAGAAGTAGACTTTTGTTTCTTCGACCTCTGTGCAAGAAGCACATGGTCCTCATCGTCATCATCCCTGATCAAGTTCTTCCTAGGAGGCACCATCTATTCACTTGAACTGCTAGAAGTGCTCGACGATCCTCGAGCATCAGAATCCTCCTCACAGTCAGATGAACTGCTACTATCAAAGCTCCCTCCACCTAAATTACTCTCATCTCCAGCAAGCTCACTTTGAGAGCTTCTCTCCTCCTCGCCCAACTGGATAGGCTCTGCAGTAGTCTCTTCAAAGGAGTCAAACTCTGGAATACTATCCACAGGCCTAGCTATGAAGCTGGAACCAACGTTTTTATACTCGAGCAGAAAGGCAGCAGACCTGGGATGCTTGCCGTCACCCAGAGGCTCCCTGATATTCCAAGCTTTTACCAATTCCGAGATATGAACCTCGCGGAGAGAAGGCTCCAATTTCTTTGACCTCGCTATTGAAGAAAAAGCAAAGAGAAGTTAGAAATATCACAAATCAGCAAAGGTTAAAACAACAGTACAATGTCTACCTATATATTCCTCCCCGTAAAAAGGAACAGTGAACCTCTCAGACCTCGACCTTTCAAATTGGGGAGAGAACTGCCAATTTCTAACAAGGAAACCTTCTTGCCAGTAGTCCTTATAGGAATCAGGTAGATTTACTACCATTACCCTATCAGGGCTCCTAGCTTTGAGGTACAGGACACCTGAGCTAGCTCTAGAAAAGGAGTAACAAAAACAGACCTCGGCAAGTCCTAACCTAGTACCATACAATTGATTTATCCTATGCACACCATTCACTATTTTCCACACATTGGGTGAGCATTGTGCAGGAACGATATTAAAATAGCCAAAAAAAATGCAAAAATAAATCATTAGGGGGAAAAGTAAGTCCCCCCTGGGAAAGTAACAAGACATGGATCCAGTGGGCATCCTCTATATCCCTAACGTTCCTAGGAGGAGAGGCACAACACTCAATATTTACCCACTCAGGGATTGTTCTAGAACTTCCTAAATTCAGATATTGAACTATTTCCAATCTTCGCCATTGGAAGACTCAAGAAAAGCTACAAACCAAAGAGAAAGTACAAAGAAAGGGCACAGGAAACTTACAAAATAGAAGATCGATTCAAGTGATGAAGAAGCACGAGCTCAAACTACTAAGAAGCAATGGGAATGACGATTGGGAAAAGAAGATGTGAAGCGCTAGAGCTCTCATAAGACACAAGAATACTAGAAGCGACGGAAAAAAGTGACTATTCCAACAAAACCTTCAAATCCTAATCATAATGCACAGTATGCGAAGCGGCTGCCGCCAAAATCAACTTCACAGCTCTCGAGGAATCGCAACACAGCCATTATGGCTAATCATTTAAATCTATTGAGCCCATAAACATGGCCCAACAAATTTAGGGCGAATTGTGGGTACCCGAAATTTATAACTATGGGCCTAGACGAGTAGCCCAATCCTGACGGCCCAAAGTCCAGGCCCCTCATCTCTTATATTGATCTAATTTCCCCCCACAATCTCATGAAGGGAAGTTATAGGGGAGATGGAAAACGTGGAGGAACCCATCATCTCCACTTACCTACATGTACATGTATATATTAAACCCTAGGTTCGGGGCAAAAGGGCAAGTTGTATTCTCTGTGATTACTCACCGGAGTATATAGAAATAATATCGACTGCACCACCGTGGACGTAGGCACATTTTTGCTTAACCACGTACATCCTTTGTTATGTGATTGACATTTTATGTTCCTTATTCTTCCTTGGTAATTGCTTCTCTCGTATTTATTTGTGTTTCATAATAATTATCACCACACTTACCAATAATTACTAACTCTCGTCATGCTAGTAAATATTCAATTAAAATTTGAATTTATGCTAAATTATTTTTTCCCAATTAAATTTAATAAATCCCATAATTAAAGGCCATAAAAATACAGGGTATTACATATGTTCGCCTCCAATATATGTGATTTGTATTTATGGTTTGAGGGAGACACCGAACCAACAGTCATTTATACAGTGCGAGACGTACCAGGAAATGATAGCAGAGTATGCATGAACCACAACTGAGTGTGGGGGTGTCGTATATATATATATATATATATAGTTGTGATTATATTCTACTGTGTGAAAATGGTAGATAAGATGGATAGTGAAATATAAAACAACTTAAGTGCGTGAATAATTAACACTGAATGGGAAAATTCTCTCACTTGAGATAAAAAATGTGAAAATATTCAATGATGTATTACATGGGAAATACGGGTAACTATTATGAGATAATATATTTGAATATTAATGAGATTGAACTAGTTAAGAGTGATAGAAGTAACTAGAATAGTTTAGCAGTACGTTAGGCATGCACACTAGTTGAGAGGTGAGATTCCTCAAGAGAGAGCCCGCATAACTAACATGTATATAATACCTACTTTAAAGAATTTTAAATACTTACTAAACTATTTTTAACTTTTTTTCACTCGGGCTCTGACCCGTTTCTTGTAAATCTATTTTCCCTTGTGCAATCTATTTTTAGGTTTCCAGTCACAGGGATGCCAAGCGTAGGCTATTCGATGATTTGACGTGCTGCAGCTATTCAGGGAGTTGCAGGTCCTTATTATTAGACGCCTCCATTCTTATCCATCTAGTTCCTGATTTAGTTATTTTAGTTAGGGCATGTTGCCCATTCTTAGTTACCATTAATTTACGGGATATTGTACTCTTTATTTCAGTTAATGGGAATTAGATTTATTATTCGGTTATGTGTGTTGAGACATTCAACTGAAACGTTTATTCCGGTATTATTTATTTAACCAGATGCTTTCCCATTTATTATTATTTTATTCATTAGTATGGTGAATGTCTTTATTGGTTTAAATTGTCGGGTAATAAGTATGATTGAATTTGTGCCACTAGCTTAATTAATTAGTAGGTGTTAAATAAAGTAAATGTTTTTCGACGGTAATGCTAATAATGAACCGATTAGATATTCTGATTTAGTTTAATAAAGGAATGATCACCCAGTATTTAATTGAGCGGGGTGTCATAGATGGTATCAGAGCATCAGGTTCTAGAGTCTTTTAGGATATGTGCGACTTTTCACGTTTCAGCTTAGCGTTCTTTGATATAGAGCCTTATTATAGGATTATTGTAATCCTCTACATATGCGACCTACGTTCTTCTGCTATTTAATTTAGAAATATGATTCATATGCGAGTTCGATTGGGCTTCGTAGACCAAACAATAATGGATGACCAGAAGGGCAGTTAGAAGAATAGCAGGAGGAAAGGCTTAGCAGAATCCATGGGATATTCTGGAAACGATGATCATGATGAAAGTCGCCATAATTATTTTTTCGACAAATGACAATAGGATAATTACTAGGGGCAGTAACTTCCCCAAACCTGGTTATAGATAACAGTGGTATAAACTCAGACTCACCCCACGTAGTAGGTAGGGGAAGAGGCAAAAGGACTCCTTCGAACAGTAAGATGTAAGAATTTTTGGATAAGTGTGTTATGGGCCAATGGAAGGATAATCGAATGGCAATTGTGTGGGGTGGAGTGTAGCGACGCCCATGATTAAATTTTAAGTGAAATTATATTTGATAAGAGGAGTAGCTTAGTCATGATGGGATTTAGCCACTAGAACCATAGAGAGATAAATGAATAACAAGAAATTTGAGTGCGATTTGATCGTAAGACCTTTCATCTGTTGTTCGGATAGAAATGCGAATAAAGCTTTGAAACTATATCCAAGTGGGGAGAATAGAGACCAATCGTGAAGGAGTTACCCCATTTAGCAAACCTATTACCGAGGAATGGGGTACATAGAAGATTAAAGGGTTCATAAGTTGATAATGGACCCATGATGAGATTTTACAAGCGTCGATGAGGAATCTGATTAGGATGACTAGTGCCAATGTCATCAAATTAATACATTTACAAGTTAATATTAATGATTCCATGGGAAGGGAGCTAAGAGGGTTGGAGAATCTAATTGAAGAGTAAGATTAGATTTTATGGTGATAGTGAAGCAATACGGGAGGGTGCACCCATTAGGAAACACATTTAAATGATTTGGATAAATCGAACTCCTACCAAATGATGCTGGATTTAGTTAGGGTTGTCAAGGCCAACAACGAGTTCTATAGGGTTAGTGGGGTCCAAGGAACAACGGGGGAAGTAATCGAGGCCAAAACTACTCGGCCCGAGGGAAGGATACCCTGACTTATCCAATGAGACTAGAGACAAAGAAATGGTTCTGAAAGGTGTCCTATGTGTGGAGATTAGGACCACCTGTATTGAATTTGTTCACAGGGAAAGAGTGATACCGTTCAGCTGGGAACGTAAATGGGAACGGTGCCAGTGAGGCACACTAATAACGGGAACAAGATTTCCTACGAGGAAATTAAACTAAAAGATTTTGATTCGGAGGTTTACAACTTGAGAATGGTGTTCCGGCAAGACCAACAAGGTCATTAATATCAACAACATCCCATTCCTCAGGGTCATTAGGGCCAAGGAAACAATGGGGGGGGGGGGCAGGGCTAGAGTCAGGAGAGTTTCTCTGGAAGTTGTTACAATTGTGGAAAGACTTGATATATATAACCATATTAGTAAGTCAGATGTCAGTTCACTACGAGAGTGATGCTCAGGGAGTCGTTGATCAGGAAAGCTAGACAACAAATAGAGATAGAATCTTAATTTTATCCCTACGAGAATGATATTTGGATTGGGTGACATGGGTGCGTCACAATATAGGATTGTTAAAACTCAAACTCTAGTATGAGTCAGGTTTGGTGGGTACACTAACGGTATCAACCTTATTATGTATACAATTACCATTGGGTAGTAGGACTTTTTGTATCACTTGGCGGAGGAGCAGGTGTGGACACCAAGAGAATTTTCTTTATTATGTAACGATTTTTGCTCCTTTGACTGTTTTGAGAGAACATATAATTTTTTTACACAATCTTTATTTCGGGGAAAATTATATTATTTTTGCGAGGTGTCACCTAAAAGAGGGTTGAGCCTATATACATGTTTGTATATTCTATAAAATAGTGTGTAGTAGACTTATGTGTGTATGTTATCTAATTATATTTGATCCCGATGAGTAGGGACGTTTACTGATGTGATTCAGTGTATATTGGCTTTTATCAAGCGGAGAGATATAGCTCGTGATTTATTTGCACTAAGAAACTAGTGATAGTAAAGCGTCATGATATATGTGGACTTTTGTAACATAAAAGTGGACGAGTATACTATTATGTCAAGTGTTAGGGATTTGAGGGTACGTGTTATGGACTAAGATCTTAACGGATCTCATTGATATGACCGACAATGCTATGACCGACAATTATGATCGACAATAACGGATCTCGATGTAACATACTATTATGACCGACAATGTTAGAAAGTAGTTCATCGGGAGGGCTCCTTATTTGGATTTCTCTTTGCGAGACATCCTACGCATGAAACTAGAAAACGTTGGGAGTTGAGGTAAGTTTACTCTTTATTATATGAGTTTAGTACCCCAGTTATTGTACAAATATATGATTATAACTAGGAGATGATAGTTATATTACTAGTTAGGGCCGATAGAACCGAATAATGCGGGTGTGGAAAATAATGAAGAATGTTTACACCATGAGTATATCGGTGAGGCAACCTAGATAATAATTAAGTTGCAATTAGTAACTTAATCGAGTATAACCTTACTGTATGGTCATGCTAAGTATGCAAAGATTAATTTGACACAAGCCTATTATGTTTAGTAATATTGTGCAGTAATGCACGGGACATAGGGTGTATGGGCGCCCTATTTACTTGAGATTTGCAGTATCACTCATGAGGAGTAAACGTGGAAAATTATCAAATAAACGTATATGCGTGAGAAAATTAAAAAGTGAAGTAAAATGAGGCAAAGAGAAGGTAGTGGCATTGAGAGCAAGTCGGGTCACTAGAAACCGAAGGATGAACAGAAAAATGAGGTGACTATTATGTTAAAAGGTACATTTTAAATATTCGGGAAATCAGAAGCTTCTATGTGTAGAAGACTAATATGACGGGAGTTGCGTTAGAAAAGATTGAAGACTTAAAGGTTTAATGTGAATAGTCAGGCATGATTGTAGATATCTTCCAGGAACAAAATGATCACTAATTTGAATGGTGGAGTATAGACAGCCGGACTAAAGAGTACCATTAGTGAAAAGGTATTGGGTACAACATAATGTTCCAAACTTTAAAAAGGTGTGGAAATATATGTGTAATAAGAACAAATGAATAAGTGAGTGGACACATGGGGGTATTAGGGTTTTCCCCACTAGAGGTAATACGTTATCCGTGAGTGGAGAGGCTCATAATAGTGATAGAAAGGGAAAGAAATCGCAAAGTGTTATAACGGAGCCAAGGAGAATTGATAGATTAAATGATGGAACATTTTATAATGTTATGACTAAAGTGAATTAGTCACTAGATGGGGCAGTATGGGAAGACCGTCGGACTAAAGGATACCATTAGTAGAGATATGACGGGAATAACAAAATGACATAACTAAGATAGAAATATTCCATGGGGTGATATTGATTATCGTGTCCGACAAGGAAAAATCCGTCATGTCTCCTTTTGATGGAGTTCCCAAGAGATAATGGGCATAGAGTTATGATTGAGTACGGTTTATCACCCGAAGAAGGATGGGTAGACTGAGGGGAAGAATCAGATTCTGGAGGATATGTTGTGGATGTGTATCCTTGATTTTAGGGGAGGTTATAAGAAGTACCTTCCACTGGTGGAGTTCGCATACAATAGCTCCTATCAGTTCACTATTGGCATGGCTCCATTTGTCGTTCCCCTGCTTATTGGCTAGAGGTGGGGTGATAACAAGTTACTCGGGCCAAAGTTGAATCAGGACATTATAGCTGGGATTGGGAAGATTTGGGGTCGTATACGGGTAGCCCGGGACAAACAGAAAAGCTACGCCAATACCAAGAGATACTTTTGAGAGTTTGATTGGAGGATCAGGTGTTACTGCGAGTATCTCCTATGAAGAGGATGATGAAATTTAGGAAGAAGGGGGTGTTGGCACCGAGGTACATGGGGCCATTTCCTATCATTGAGAATATTGGACTAGTAGCGTATAGACTTGGGTTGCTGGAGCACTTTCATCGTATTCATTATGTTTTCCATATTTCTTTACTGAGACGGTATCTACAAGATGAGTTTAACCACACTCACATTATGTTGGAAGAGATTGACTTACAGCCTGATAGTTCGTATGAGGAGAGACTAATAGCTATCTTAGACCATAGAAAGAGAAGATTGAGGTTGAAGGTAGTTCCACTTGTTAGTGTCTAGTGGGAACATCATAATATCGAGGAGTCTACTTTGGAGCACGAGGATAAGATGCTCAAAAAATATCCAGGGTTGTTCTTACCAGCTATGCTTTTATTTTCCTAGTTTCGGGATGAAATTTCATTATAAAGGGTAAGTATGTAACACCCCGTATTTTTTAATAATTTTTAAATGTGGGATTAATTAAAATTAAATGTGAGAAATTAATTGATAATTAATTTGGATTAAAAAGTATATTAACTAGCGAGATAAGGGTTAATATTTATTGATGTGAATTATATTGAATATTACTTAATGAACAAAGTATTATGTTATTAAGAATTTATTAAAACTATCGCGTGCGAAAAAATGACAGTTACAATAATTAAGTCGGGACGAGCGTGTCAGTCATGTCTAAACTCAATTTAATAAGATAGAAAATAATTAATTTTTAAATCATCCGAATGGTCATTTTGAGTGAGCCAAAGTGAGATAGTCAGAAAAGTCTACCTAGGGGTTTAGTTTGGATCCTGGGGCAATTGCAGGCCAAACTGGCATCTTGAGAGGACATTTTGGTCATTTGTATTTTTGGGGTAATTTAACCTACGAATTTCCTAAGAAAATTATATCTGATAAGAGAAGGGAAGTTGGGTGAGAGAGGGGAGAAACAAACAAAAGTTACAGAGAAGCCATATGAGGAAGATGAGAGGAGTCCAAAGGCTAGAACCACCGTTCCTACACCTTTTGTACCACTGACACTGCCGGAGCGTAAATCGAAAAGAGAGGAACATTAATATGCCCATCTTCTTCAGAGGATCAGACCTTTATATTGAGGCAAGTGTTTAATCTTGCAAAACTATATCATGTATGATATCCATCCTAGTGTAGGATGTATCATATAAGAAATTAGTATACTTTAGGTTAAATTGGTAGAATTAAAACATAATCTTGTGTTGGAAATTGATATTGGATTGAACCCTCCATATATGTAACATGAAAACCACAAAATTTCATTGAATCTTGATTAAGAAATCTAAGTTTTAAATTGGTTCTTGGATGAAAGTGTTAAATTAGGGTTTTTAAGAATTTAATTCAGATTAAATTGATAAACGGATGATTGTTGATGAATTAATGATTCTTGTATGTTATAAATCATCCATATATGTTGGTATAATGTTTGAAGTAATTTTTTGGGAGTTTTGGATGTTATAAAAGAGTTTTGGAGGGATAATAATGGTGTAAAAATGTTGACAGCGAAGAAGATGAACTAGGTACCTCAAACCAGTTCGCCTGACCCCTCGAACCGATTCTCATGCATAATTCGAACCGGTTCGCATGTTCCCCTAAATTGGTTTGGGGGGCGTGTATTGTTCTGAACTTGTTTTGATTAAATCTTTAAAGGGTTGGAGTTTCAAAACGTCCTCCAAACTAAAGGGAGTTAGATTAGACATTATAAGGCATGATGTTATGACCTAACATCATAATAATTGGAGTGGGACATATAAAATGTGAGTGAATTATAGAATTTATTTATTATTAAATGAAGGCACAAGCATTAGAGTGTATCATAGAAAAGCTCAAATGAACCTCATACTGGATGAGTAGGGTATAGGGAGTTTACCTAATGATATTATGGGTAGAATAAAGTTTACACTTCAAGTGGCGAGAAATACTCAGAAGAGTACGGTAATTTGTAAAGTGATAAATTATTAATACATAGGATTTCGGGACATACATATGCTATGTATGGGATATATGATATAGGATGTGCGTATGCCTGTACTCTTGATATATGTGTATGTGTGTGTGTCTATATATATATATATATATATATATATATATATAGGTTGTGTGAATACATACTGGTTAATTTATTATGTGTATGACATACCTACGCTGCTTGCTATCGGGAGGAGGTTTCACGTTGTGGACGGTCTTATCCTGATGAGCCCACTGAGGGTATTTTAGACTCATACCCTGAACATAGGACCTTAGACACGTGCTATCCGAGAGTGTGATGGTTTTGACAGTTAAATGGGTGTGTAGGTATGTGCGTGACCCATTTGTATGGAGACTATGTTCACCTCCAATATATGTTACTTGTATTTATGGTTCGAGGGAGACACCGAACCAACAGTCCTTCATACAGTGCGAGATGTACCAGGACATGATAGCAGAGTATGCATGCACCGCAGCTGAGTCTGGGGGTTTCCATATATATATAATAGATTGATGTGTGTGTGTGTGTATATATATATATATATATATATATATATATATATATATATATATATAGAGAGAGAGAGAGAGAGAGAGATGTGATTATATTCTATTGTGTGAACTTGGTAGATAAGATGGATAGTGAAATATAAAACAACTTAAGTGCGTGAATACTTAACCTTGAATGTGACAATGCTCTCACTCAAGATAAAAGATGTGAAAATATTCATTGATGTATTACGTGTAAAATAAGGGTAACTATTATGAGATAATAGATTTTAAGGTTAATTAGCTTGAACTAGTTACGCATGACAGCAGTAACTAGAATGGTTTAGTAGTACATTAGGTGTGCACACAAGTTGAGAGGTGAGATTCCTTAAGAGAGAGCCCTCATAACTAACATGTATATAATACGTACTTTAAATCATTTTAAATACTTGCTAAACTATTTTTCACTCGAGCTCTGACTCGTTTCTTGTAAATCTATTTTTCCTTGTGCAATCTATTTTCAGGTGTCCAGCCATAGGGATGCCAAGCGTAGGCTATTGGATTATTTAACGTGTTGCAGCTATCATGGGAGTTGAATGTCCTTGTTATTAGGTGCCTCCACTCTTATCCATTCAGTTCCTGGTTTAGTTATTTCACTTAGGGCTTGTTGCCCATTCTTAGTTATAATTCATTTATGGGATATTGTACTCTTTAGTTCAGTTGATGGGATTTGGATTAATGATATGGTTATTTGTGTTCAGACATTTAACCGGAATGTTTATTTCAGTATTATTTATTCAGTTAGATGGTTTCCCATTTATTATTATTTCATTCACTAGTATGGCGAATGTGGTTATTGGTTTAAATTGTCAGATAATAAGTATGATTAATGTTTTCTGTCACTAGCTTAATTAATTAGTAAGTGTTAAATAAAGTAAATATTTTTCGACAGTGATGCTAAGAATGAACCAACTGGATATTTTAATTTAATTTAATAAAGAACTAATCACCTGGTATTTAATTGAGCGGGTGTCACATTGAACAAATACAAGTATAAGTCCAATTTTATTGGGAACTATGATTTAAAAAGCGTCTTTTGGGGGTACAAAATATACACTTTTGGTGCTTATCAACCACTCAACCAAACATCGTCCCACCGACTCGTATAGGTTCCTAAAAATCACACAGATCCCTTTCAGATCTGGGTAGAAGCCCATATCTGCTATGATTTCACAATACATGAATCACTCTTTGTACTCCAAATCCCATTCTAATGGTTCATACATCTATGTGATTATATGAATATGTTCCCCATGACGTAGTACATCATTTAGGTGACATACGATCTTTTTCAAAAACCCAAAATTTACATCAATTATCATCTCTATAAAAAATAGATTTTTTACCTCATAATCCATTTATATTCTAATCAGATTTTGACATTCCACATGGATCATGATTCTTATAAAATTCAGATTCAATAACATGGGTTCTATTGTTCTACATATAGATCAAGATAACCTATCAATTCAAGAACTTAGACTATGAATTATATAATCCAATTCAAGATTACAATCATCCTAAATTTATGGGTCTAAAACACAAAATTCAGATTAGTTTCCTCTACATACATGAGACTGAATCCTATAATTTTACCACCGATATCATATTTCAACCAAAAAATTATATGGGATATTCCTGGGATGAATTAAGAAAATACATTCGACAGTAATTTAAGCAAGAAAATTCTTCCCTGCTATCGATGATTGAGCAATCTCCCTTAAATCCTTTGTCTCCTCCTTTTTTTGAGCCTTGATAACTTCTCTCTAAGGTAGGGGTTGCTAAGGTTCTCTTTATATGAGTGATATGAGTTTTATTAACCTCCTAATTAACTTATAAAATCCCAAAATCCATATTTAAGCCTAAATCCCCATTTTTAGATCGCCAGATGGGCCCGAGCCCAAATCGAAATGCATAACCCAAACCGAAATAGCACAATAGATCCCCCAATGATATACCTCTACCCCAGGCCCATTATTATAGGTCTAAAACATCCAAAAGAGTCCCCAAAACCTCTCAGAGCCCTCTCGAATTACTTTACCCAACATACTCAATTTTCAATTGAATTTAAGATCACATATAATTTATAAATTAATCATACAATAATTTTCTACGAGAACTTTTAACATGAGTAAACAAATTTGCATAACATGCAATTGCAAATAGTCAATTTATTCATGAATAATTTAATTAAATTCTATCTATTTAATTTAATTTCGACGATTTATATTTTATTATAAAAATACGGGGTATTACTCCCTACCGATCAGACGAAGGAGGCGGCGACCGAGGAGAAGGGAACTAAGGATGGAGAGCTAAAGGAGTGAAACCCATAGTCTCTAAGGTTTTTCTTTTTTCCTATAGTTTGTACTCTATTTTGTTTTCTCTTGGTGTTTTAGTGTAATGGCCTCGCCTACTTTTGTTATTAATGAAAACAATATTTTTATTTCTTTGAATAACCAATTTATGCATTTCTTGATAAGCTATTGCTTGTTTTGCCTTGATATTGTAGCATGTTGCTGTGGATATTCCTTCTTTCAGTACTCAGATCGTGCTCAGATGAGACGGTAGAGCTCAATCTCACTGAGAATTTCTGACTGCCTGTAAGGCTTTAAGAAAAAGGACTGGGGTATACAAGAACCAGTCCACCCTGGTCGCCAAGCTGAAGGACAACCTCAAAGACTTAGAAGATGTTAGTGCTTCTATGAAAAAAGTATTAAACTACTTAAAGGCCCATTTGGATAAATCTAAGGACGTGGGTGAGATTGGCGCTCTAGTCCAGTTAGAGAACAATGACTTGTAGTCAGAGAACGATGACTTGTAGAAGAAACTTGCTGAAGCTAAGGAGCAAGTTCAATGGAATAATGTCATGGTGATGGAACTAAGTCACGACAACAAGAAGCTTTGATATTTATTCAGGATATATTTTCAAGAGGCGTGGTTAACCACTTATAATGAGGGCTAGAAATATTCCCTAGTGAGCCTCAAGACAATGCCTACAAACACGATTGGCTGAACATTCTCAGGGATGCTAAGGAACCCCAGGACTCTCAGATTTGGTACATGTACCAAGACGATTGCCCTGCGTACAGTCGACCTCCTTTTGGGAGTGATAAGACATGTATCCTTTAGACTCCATTCACCTTAAACTTGTCAAGATCTATCTAGAACTTCATAACATTTATGACGAATATAGTCCAAACCCCAATGATGGCCGGAGGAAGCGAATGAAATAGTTTTTGGCTCGCTAACCATAAATCATTGTAGATCTTTGTACTTTTTGTAATTATTATGTAATTAGTACTTTTTGTAATCGAGCACGGTTAAATGAATTAAGTTAATACCAATTTGTATGCATTTTTCAGTCCATTACGCCTTATATGTTTTATTTCACATATCTTACCTTTTAGGTCATGTCGTCGCACTCCCTTGGGCCTAGAAACAATAATGGAAAAAATGCACCTGGTTTATGGGAAATCCACTCATTCAGAATTTTAGTCGATCAAGAAAAGTTGTTTTATTGCCTAGGGATCCCCCGCAAGGCTTTGATCTTTCTTGGGCAAGTCATGAAGTCGCTAATGTCGATCATGACAAGGATATGAGGACTTTAATTTTAATCGTAGTTAGCAAAACTGCCATTGTATCAAGTCAAAGCTTGGTCGGCGCTTTGAAAGACTAAGAGCCAATTATAAGCTTGCTACTTAGGAAACAATGTAAAGTAATTGAATAAACTAATTTTTTTTAGCGAGATATGAAAAAAGGGGCCTTTATTCATAACAAGAATAACAAATTTGCAGCAATGTAAGTTTTGAAATGAAAATTTTCATAAACTAAGTGCTGAAAAGTAAAAAGAAGAATAAAAGTAAAAGTTCTTGAGGTTAATATCATTCTATTCTTTGGGTATCTCTTTGCCCTCCATGGTATCTAAGTGATAAGCTCCCTATATATCATCTCTAATTACTTTGAGTGGTCCCTCCCAATTGGGCCCCAACTTGTCATCTGAAGGTCTTACGACGCTACTGAGAACTTTTATGAGGGCATAATCTCTAAATTGGGACTCCCTCGGATTGACACCTTTGTTGTACTACTAATGGTATGAGGCCAGAAATCATGGCTTCCTCTTTTTGTTACTCGACCAGGTCAAGTTTAGCACGTAGGGCATCGTCATTCAGTCCAAGATCGGCCACCCTTATCTGCATGGTAGGGAGGCCTACTTTAAGTGGTATGATAGCTTACATTCCAAATGTGAGTGCAAAGGATGTTTCTCGGTTGGTCTCCTAGGTGTGGCATGATATACCTAAAAATATGGGGAAGCTCGTCCGCCTAAGTGCCTTTTGCTCTTTCCAACCTTTTCTTAAGCCATCGAGCATTTTTTTGTTGGAGGCCTCCACTTGACCATTGCTTTGGGGATACACTATCGAACTAAAGGGGTGCTTGACTTTATGCTCAAAGTAAAAAGCCTGAAAAGGTCCACTCTCAAATTGTGTGCTGTTATCAGTTATGATGGTCCTTGGCACGCTAAAGCATGCTATTATGTTCCTTCAAACGAACCTTTTTGTATTCGTAACTCTAATATTAGCCAGTGGTTCTCCCTCAACCCACTTTGTGAAATGATCTATGATGACCAATAAGTACTTATGATTCTTAGGTGTGATAGCTAGTGGTATCATGTTATCTAAACCCCATTGTGTAAATGTCCATGGGTTGGTCAAGGGACTCAAGTTGTTAGACGATTGATGGAAAATGGGAGAGAATTTTTGGCACTTTTTTCACTTTCGAACATAAACACTTGCATCGCTCTACATATACGGCCACCAGGAGCCATCTTTGATTGCTCAGAATGCCAGGGATCTTCCTCCTGCATGGATTCCACATATTCCATCGTGAAGTTCGTAAATAAGTTGCTCGATGTCCTTTGGGTGCACATACTAGAGGTAGGGCCCGTAAAGGATCTCTTGTAAAGCTTGCCCCAATTATTCAAATAGAAATGCATAGATTTCACTCTGACCTGATGGACCAATTTCTTAATAGCTAGCAGTGTTTTATTCTATAATTATGCTATAATGTTTTCCATATAACTAGGAACTTTATCAATTGAGAGGACATGCTCAGAGACTACTATATTGTCAATACTAGGCTTAGTGAGGAATTCTACTCCGATTGTTCTCTTGAGATCTGAGTCCATTGTTGAGCTTAGGATTTCAAAAGCGTCAACGTGACTGTTGTGCCCTTGGTGGAACTATTGAATGTGAACTTCCTCAAATTTAGTAACCATCTCACATACAACTGCGAGGTAGGATGCCATACTATCATCCTTGGTGTTAAAATCCCCGCTTACTTGATTAGACATTACTTTAGATTCGCAATAAACGTTGAGTAATCTTTCCCTGAGTAAGTCAGCATTGTTTAGACTAGCTATAAGCGTTTTGTACTCGGCCTCATTATTGGGGGATTTAAATTCTAGTCTGATCCTTTTGCTTGATCATAGATTTTTATGGAGTCACAAGGGCAATGCCCATACCTTCACCTTGGGATTAGAGGAACCATTGACATACAGCGTCCAGATTTTATCGTTTAGCCTATTAGTGCATCTCTAATTGAGCGACCAACTACTGGTCGGTGGGGACATCCCTAATGAATTATGCAATAAAATCAACCAATTCTTCCCTTTGATTATTGTCCTTGGTTGAAAGCGAATGTCAAATCTCCCAAGATCTATCAACCACTTTGACATCCGCCCAGAAAGGTTACGAAGGATAGCCTTAAGGGGGAAGGAACTGATCAGAGTAATTAAGTGGGCTTCAAAATAATGCTTCAACTTCCGTGAAATGATTACCAATGCATAAACTAATTTTTTCAGAGGCAATTAGTGTTGCTCGGCATCCAAGAGCGTCTTGCTAGCGTAGTAAATAGGGAACTTGTTATCTTCTCTTTCATAGTCCAAAGTCTAACTCACTCCATGACTTAATACTGGAAGATAAAGGTAAAGAGGGTCCCCCTGATTGCAGATCGCTAGCAAAGGGGACTTACTTAAATAGGACTTGATCTCCTTAAGGGCCAAGGAGCACTCGCCAGTCCAGGTGAGGCCTTTAACTTTCTTGAGTAACTGGAATAATGTTGGCAATGCTCAGATTACTTTGAAACAAAGAGGTTGAGCACTACGAGCATCCCAGTGAGCTTTTGGACCTCGCACAACGTTTTTGGAATCTGGACCTTGCTCATAGCATCTATCAGATCTGGGCTAGCATTTGAGAAACTCATTCGCTCATGAATCATTGTGGCATCGACCAATTGGTCTATATTTTTAAGGTTAAACTATCTTTGGGATAGGCCCTATTGATGTTGGTGAAGTCTATGTAAACTCTCTAACCCTTATTGCTTTTACGGACCACGAGGGGTTTAAGAGACACTTTAGGAATTGAAATTATTTGATGGATCTTTCCTACAGAAGTTTCCCTACTTACTTATACAATACCTTTTCCTTTTCTAAGTCTATTCGACGTGCTTTCTGTTTGATTGGCTTAAGTGTTGGATCCACGTGGAGCCGATGACAGGAAATCATAGAGTTGAATCCCGGCATGCTCCCATGCGCATACATCCAAACTCTTTCTTAGAAAGGTTATTAACTCCACTCTTTCAAGGTCGGTCATGCTTGTCCCGATAAAAAACTTTTTCTCTAGTCGAGACTTATTAAAAATAACCTCCTCCAAGTTTCAATGATCCTGTTAAAAGGATGGACCCTGGTTCCTCCACCCCTAATCGGCCTTATCGTGATTGTTATTTTGATGGATTAGCCCTATTTTGGGTTGCCTCTGAAATAACCTCATTATCTTTCTTCTCTTTCTTCTTTTCCTGCTATTTATAATATTTTAGCAATAGCTTGATCGCCTCTGATCTCCATTATGCCCCGATCGATGATACAGTTGAGCTTCTAGTGGTACATGGAAGGGACGCATTTCATAGCATCAAGTAGAGGGTGGAAGGGACAGGTTTCATAGCATCAAGCCATCCTCTGCCCAGGATGGCATGGTAGGGATAATCAATATGCACTACCAAAAACTCTATAAGTTTCAAAATATTTTTTGCCTTTACTAGCAGGATCACCTTTCCTAAGGTCATGGTCATCTTTCCTACAAAGACAACCAGATGGACGGTCGCCTCTTTAAGATCCGATATCTTGAGCTTGAGTTTGTGGAAGAGCTCCAAGTACATCACCTCGGAAGAGCCCCCTTTATCCACCAGTAACTTATCCATATCCTAGATCATAATTCTAAGACTGATTACCAGTTCATCGTGGTGAGGGGTTCTTATCCTAACCATATTCTCCTCCATAAAAATGATATGCTTTTTGTAGTTGACATCCTATAGTCGTCGGTGCTTGGTAGCCTGGCTTTTGGCGGAATCAATCTAGAAGGCCTCCATTATGGTTGTGACCTTCTTGAGATCCATCCAAATAGTGTTCCTTTAAATTTTCTTGAGGTCAAATGCCTCATGTATGATCACAAACTCGCGTCCTATCTCATCATCCAAGATGTTGTATAGTTTCTGATCACTATTAGAGATGACCTGGTCAGAATTATTCTCAATGTATTCATTCAAATTCTCGATTTGGACTAAATCCTCTAGATGAGCTTTGAGTGCCTTACAATTCTAAGTCTTGTGGTCGTTCTCTTTGTGGAACACGCATTGGAGTGCATTGTTCCTCTTGACGGAATCCCCTCCTATATTTTTTAGTCACATGAGGAATTGTTGATCTTTTATCATCATCAAAATCTTATAGATTGGTTTCTTACAAACTGTGTTGATGGCTTGGAAAGATTAAGAGGAATCTATTATGCCCCAATTATTGGCACCGTTCTTCTTCTTATTCCCCTTCTTGGGGTTGTTACCTTGTTGTACCTTTCGTTTGTCTTGGTATGACCAGTCTTAACCTTACCCGTGTGGAACACATCCTCCACCTTGGCATATGTCTCAATGCGTGACATGAGATCGTCAATGGTATCAACTTCTTTCTTGGTAAGGGATTGATACACCATTGACATGGTGGTACACCTAGTTTGAAGGATGCCATGATAATTTGCTTAGATTAATCTTTTACCTCACTGAAAACTTCCCAGTAGAGTTTGGCACATTCGCGCAGGGACTCGTTTGACTTCTTTTTCATTATGAGCAGCAAGTCCATTCCTTTGGGATGAGAGTTGCTGGTGATGAAACGAGTAGTGATAGATTGTACGAGCACCTTAAAACTCTTTATGGACCTATGAGGCGGCTTCTCAAACCACTTTTGAGTAATGCCACCCAAGATGGAAGGAAAAATATGACACATCAGCACATCGTTAAAACTCCACAAAGTCATAGTATGCCTATACTACTAAACACGATAGATGGGATTAGTCTTTCCATCGTAGACCTTAAACCTGGATTTTACAAACTTCTTAGGGGGTTCCTCCTCCTCGATTATTTTTTAGAAGGGAGACTTCATCTCGGTGATAAGGGCTGAGAATGACCGATTATGTGATATTGATTAAATGAATTTTCAAATTCCAATTGTAAACATATTTAATCAATTGTCAATTTTAAACTAATTTTAATTAACCCCTAAAACATGCAACTACGTAGGTAAAATCAAACCATCAGAAATTTATTTACTGACACACAGATTTCAAGAAAAAAAAGGGAAAAACCTTTTTTATTTCACTAATAATTTTCAAATAGCAACTTACAAGATTGCAAGCGAAATCTGTAATGAATATCACACAGATACTCACAAGAATACGCAATTCTGAATCAACAATGGAATTCTACAGTAACTCTACAAGACAGCAAGGATCACCCACGAGTACTCTCAAATAGCACACAGTCGTCAGCCCAGCACCTCCCTCAAGCGGCACCTAATCAGCAGTAGGAAATCTTCCCTATAAGAGAAACTCCAACAAAGATGTATTTTGGGTTCCAAAGAAATTCAGTTGACTATTGGGATTTTTTTAATTGAAAAATAAAGGTTTGAACCCTAAATTAAAGAAGACAAAGTGTTCTGATGTTTTGCATTTTTTGCAGAATGAATAATGTCAGGTCTTCTTTAGAAATCAACACTTATTTAACACGCTTTATATAAAAAAACTTGGGTCGGCAGATCCCTCAAACGAAGTCCTTATGTCGCTTGAATGAGGACAGATGTCGCTCGAACGAGCTTCGCATGAGATGCATATATTGTTTGAATGATATACACAGATCGCTCGAACGATCAAAGCGTCAAATTTTGTTCCCCTCAACACTTAGAAAAAATTCATTTTACAAAAACCACTATCTCAATTGATTTGAAAAAGTTTAGAAGAAATTTCCAAACACTTAGAAAAAATATCCCAATACTTTAAATGAATCGTAAAAAATCAAAACAAACCTTACCAAAACTTATCTCGTAGAGGTTTTTCCGTTGAAGAATGTTAAAATTTGGATCCATCTTGATGCAGGGATTGATATTGAATAAATCTTCGATGGTTGTAGCGATATATGACATATAATAATGTAAATTCGGACAATGTAAATTATGTCCTTACATATCTCCCCCTATGTCTATGCCAGTACAAACTAAAAACATCTAAATTATCAAATCAAAATGCCTATACAAATCTAATTCCCTCCCATAATCCCAAAATTGAAAAGGTACTAAAATTATAAGTCTTAAAACTTTCCTTCTTCAACTTCAAATCTTCAAATCACTTTGCTTTTCTTTGTCATCATCAGGGTGTACAAAATAGTTCTTCAATTTTTGTTCCTATACACATGAGATAAGAACCAAATACCCTTGTGATGTATCGAGTTTGAAATGAGATAAACATAACTCATAGCAAAGCATAAATCTCAATTCTCCCCCATAATTAAAAACTCCCCCATAAAATCATAACTCGTTCTCCCCCTTTTTATTTGTTCGAAATGGACAAGGAAAATAATTAATAAAATAAACATGGAGTCTCACAACAAGCAAATCAAAAGCTATGATCATCGTCGATATACTCAAAATCATCCACCTACTATTCTTGATTTTTCAATTTTTTTTAAATGCAAATGCAAAAATAATTTTACAAAAAGAACACAACATGAATTTACACTAAGATAACCAAATGGTGGAAACGGGATGAATGGGTGTGAAAAAATTCGATAGAAAAATCAAAGCAATCAAACATAACATATGTACACGATGAATAAGGATACTCCTAACGAATAATCTCAAAATCGTCCTTAAGTGTCAAAAAAATGAATTCATATGAGATCGACTCAATCTAATTGACACATAAAATGATTCCCACACCAATAACGTCTAAAACTATGTAATGCTTTTTCAAGACTTTATCAGGATGTGCAAAACCATTGATTACTTTTCCATCCTAACACCCTCATAAATAATATATCATTTATTTTTCTTTTAAGGTGATTAAAAACTTATTGGCCCCTTTTTAGCGTATTTATCTTTTTATTGCCTTTAAATTTTTTTGGGATATTTTCAAACGGTGTCTTTCACGACATGAGTATTATTCACTCGTAGCCCTTTCCATGAACGCTCATCATTTTTCCATATTAAAAAAATTCCTCATGACAATGGTTCTTACATGAACTACTTTCATTGTCAAGTTTTATCGCATTTGGTTTGTTTTAAAGACATGATTGAGATGGAAACACTCTCACGTAATCATCTAGAGTACCATGTGAAGGTGCGTGCATGTGAACAGGTGGCAAAACTTTATGCGACACACAACCCAACTTAAAGAAAAATTCCTTAAGGTGTCATCTCTTCTTGCAATGAGTGCAAACGTACATGGTCCTAGGAACACCTCTCTCGAAACGTCTACGGTGCATTCTCCTCTTAGGTACGGGATGCCAAAATGGGTTGGGTTGAGATCCATATGGATCAATCACAAACTCGGAAACTGGCTCGGGTACAACATGGAAGTGGACGCATCATCATGACCTATTCCTAGTCTCTCAGAATTACCCAAAGTGGGACCGAGGATCATCTTTCCTACCTTCTTAGATGTATCCTCTAAAGTGACCTTTGAGGGTGCTACAGCGAAAAAAAGATACTTCTCAAATTAATCCAATTTTAATTATGTGACAATTTTCCCAAATTTCATTAATCAATTTAATTCAGCCCTAAACATGCATCTATGTTGATTGAATTAAATATGCAAATTAAACAATCACAAGATTAAATATTCAAAACACCAATTTAAGGAAAAAAATCCTTTCGGGTAAAACCTTTTATTTCGCTATGAAGAGGTAAATCGCAACTTCCATACACTATGAAATCTGTAATGAATATTCGTAGATACCCATAAGGCCGTATCCTAAATCAGGAATGAATCGATAGCAGGCGATTCACCAGGACGTGTAGTCTAATCAGCCGATGAACTCGCGCGAGTACTCCCTATGACACACAGTCACTCATCAACCCAGCACCTACCTCAAGTGGCACCTAATTAGCAGTAGGAAATCTTCCCTATAAGATAAACTCTAGGGAAGATGTATCTTGCGTTCCAAAGAAATTCACTAAACTAGTGGGATTTTTATGAATTGACAAACAAATGTTTGAACCCTAAATTAAAAAAGACAAAGTGTTATGTTATTTTGCATTTTTTACAAAATGAAAAACATCAGGTCTTCTTTAGAAACTAATATTCATTTAACACGTTTTATATAAAGAACTTGAGTCAGAAAATCGCTCAAACTAAGTCCTTATGTCGTTTGAATGAGGACAGATGTCACTCAAACGAGCTTTGAGAGGGATACATATGTCGTTTGAACGATATACACAGGTCGCTCGAACGACCGGAGCGTCAAATTTTGTTCACCTCATCACTTAGAAATAAATTCATTTGATGAAAAACAGTGCATCAACTAGCTTAAAACGGTTTAGAAAAAATTTCCAAACACTTAGAAAAAATATCCTAATACTTTAAATGAGCCGTAAAAAATCAAAACACAACCTTACCAAAATCTCTCTCGTAGAGGCTTTTTAGTTGAAGAATGTTGAAATTCAGATCTGTCTCGATGCAAGGATTTATATTGAATAATTTTTTGATGGTTTTAGCGGTATATGACATACACTAATGTAAACCTGAACAATGTAAATTGTGTCCTTACAAGGGCTCTCCTCACTAGCTCTTTTGCTGACCTCGCCCCTCTATGAGTTGGTTGCTAGTCCATTTACCTTCGAACCAAACTCCTTATGTAATCTTTGTGGTGTTGTTCTCCTTTGTGGCACTTGCCTTGATGGCTTCCATGCTCTGAACGTTCTTGGTCGTGCCTGGTGCTCCTTCCTCGACTGTGAATCTTATTTGCCTGGGGGCTAGGAGTCCAAGGACGGTGCTTTCAATTCTGGTGGAGTTCTCTCTCCATCCCTTCTATTCGTTGAGGTGATAATTATCTTCAACCTGGAGGCGAGCTGCCTCATCGTACTGTTAAAGCATTGCTTCGTAGGTGTCGACCAGGCATGATATTTGAGTAAACCTAAGCTACTCGTGGCTTTCCTCTAAAGGTTGTTGTTTTGGTCAAAAGCTTAGGTTCTCATCTTGACGAACCTCATACCTGACCCTCAATGGAGCCAAATCATCTCTCACATCTCCAGGTTGTGATGCGTTGTTTGGATGGTGAGACATCGGGTAACACCCTGCGTAACTCTGGCATAGGTCACCACCAAAACTATGTCGGGCGTCACTAAATTAAATACAATTCTTAGCATGTGACAAATATGAGACATATAAAATTTTCATCCACAAGATAAATAATCAATTAATTATTGATCCATACAATAATAAAATCCATCACCATGTTAAACTCTAAATAATTCAACTTCATAATTTAATTAAACTCCAAATGAAATAATCCAATAAAGTAACAGACAAAAACCATAGACAACTTTGGAATCGAATGGCCTAATAAAATCCATAACGAATTCACATAATATAAAACGACTGAATGAAAGTAAATCTATACTAGTAAAGTGGATAAATAAATGAACTGCAGCTGCACCTCCAAAATGATCTCCAATAACTCCTATGCATCTACTCCAAAGTTGTACCTGAAATGTTAGTCAACGTAATGGGTCAGATTACACCACATGGGTTCCAACTACTCCTCTCAAATAGGGTCATTGAACCTAGACAATATCATTATACGTAAGGAACACGACAATAGAATATTTTAAATTAAATGAGATATAATAATCAACGAATAAAATGAATTATTAACTACCCACAACAGAGTCTACCCAAAATCCAAGTCTCAATATACAATCTCCATCAATTACTTATATTTTTTTATTCTATTTATTTCTCAATTTGATTATCTTTCTCATTCTATTAACATCAGCTACGGTGCTCATACATTCAGGTCTTACGCCATAATAGTTGTGGGACTCCCATCAGGTTTACATCATTTTATTTAGGATACTCCCACTTAACGTCTTTCATTATTTAGTTGCGGTACTCCCACTAATTTTACACCACACCCATTCCCCTCACTATGGCCAATCAGCCCGGTTCACTGTCAGCTCTGCACACATTCGTGAGGTTCCACGCACGACACGTCACTATAGCCCATCAACCCATTTTACAGTTAGCATGCACATACTCATGACGCCACACACACACGTCTCTATAGCTAGTTGGCCCATTAAACTGTCATCCCTGCACATACTTGCACCGCCAATATATTTTAATACCCGTTTTATCATCTTAGGTATTAATCTCAATTTATTAAGTTTTTCTCATTTATCTCAAATTAGCCCCACCCTTATAATCGACATATATCCTCAAAACGACCCTAGTCCCATACCTAAAGGTCTCCAACACACAAGTATTTATTAGCCTATCATCTAGGAAGAAAACCAACTTACCAACACCACTTAGCCACACCCTTAGGTTCTCTAATCCAAGGAACAACATAAAAATCAGCCCCACTCCGAAATATATATCCGTGAACCGTCACCACTATCTAGTCCCATACCTATAAAGAGATAACTACCCAAAGGTCTACTAACTAGTCACATACCTAGAAAGCAACCTAAATAAAGGTGCCACAATCCCGTCGTTCCCGCGGTGTCGAACATATAAAAAAATTCATGAGACTAAATTTCCATTCATCACAATAATTTCACCAATTTGATCCGCACACCATTAATTAGAAAATTAGTTCTCGTTTAATTATATAATTAATTAAACCATAGTTTCGCATCAAATTATTCAATTTAATATCACATGCATGTTTGTAGAATTTATACAACAAGAATTTACTATGGTGCGACATCCACAAGATTTCCATTATTTAACATCATAAAACTTATTAAGAGACATTCCTACGTAAAAATCTACATGCGAATACCTTAACATCTACGGCACCCAAATCTCTACTCTAACATGCAAGGCTTTGAGTCTTCATTCATATTGAAAAATTATAAAAATAGTCCCGAATTATATTCCAATTTTCCTAATAAATATCTTTATTTTTTTAAGAAAACAAATGTATTTAGTGTGCAAGCCATAATTACTACACATAATACTAAGAAAAAGTAATAGAGGTAACCATGCCTGAGATTTATTTGAAGATTTTTTATTTTAAAGTTGTGTTCCTTGCGAAAAGGTGACAAACATTCGTTCTTGAATCGTCTTGAGAAAACCCGATTTATCTTGACAAATCTCGAGTTGTAAGTTGTGTAAAATGGAGCTACAGTTTGTAGGATGAAGAAGATAAAAATTATAAGGGTCTACTGCTCTTAAAGGTTGTGAAAATATGTTTGAAAAGTCAGAACCCCATATTAATTTAAGTGGATAAAGATTAGAGAATTTAAATGGCATTAGAATCCTATTAAAACTAAAACGGTTCGCATGTTGGTCACGCTTCAGAACCGTGACAAACAGTTAGTCACAGTTTAAGCCTGTGACAAATATTTGAAGCGGAATTTTTATTTTGGCCCTATTTTTTGCCTAGAGAGTTTTATGTTTTAAGGACTCTTCTAAACGATCCAAGACTTTTATGTACTCATGTTAGGATTCTTTTAAGCTAGTTTTTCGAATTTTGAATTAATTTAATTAATTACCAGATAAAATTATGGTTGTTACACATCGTAAGTACTCTTTGAAGGAATTACTTTCGTGGAAGGAAAATCATTCCCACATATGATGCTAATTGTGAGTGTAAATTAATAATAATTAAAAGGATTCCATAAAGCAATTAAAGAACAAATGTAAGATATCATTCACACAATACAAAAATATACGTGGTTTGGCAAATTGCCTATGTTCATGGAGAGGTTTTATTATGTTCTCTCAAAGTTTTGAATTTACATACTCTTGGCCCTGGAGTGTGGGTTGTATTTATAGTCATGTAAAACTGTAGAGGTTAAACCAGTCAAGGAACTCCCTTGGCTTGAGATAAGCGTGCATGATGACTCCCAAAATATCTCGTTCGAGATTTTAGGTGACCAACGTGAGTTGATAGTAAATGCAAATATGTTCATAATTATCCATGTGATAAATGATGTCAATAATCCATTATTGCTAATAGGATGGGTTGAGCGTGCCCCACATGCTATTGGGCCTAGTCGGCGGGTCTTAAATTGGGCGTAAGTTATATTTAGGTCCCCACAATACCCTTAACATTCTTCAAAAACTTTTTAAAAAAACTTTTCCACAACAAAAAAGTGCCCGCGAAAAAACTGGAAAAAAAAAAGCTCGTGTGCATTAATATTACATAAAACAATGTTTTTCTCGGCTGATCCCACAAAATTTAAGCCCTGTTAAAATTTTCACATATCGATATTATCCAACTCAATTCTCCCATTTACACCCTCCCAGCATAAGGCTCTCCAAAAAAACCCGCAAGCCAATGGGCCTGGTACGCCCAACTCGGCACTAACGGGATTAATTCGTCCCAACTCATTTATTAAATGGGACATGGGTAGCCCAATCCCCTAATTGGTAGGGTAATGGGCTCCATGCCTTACCTATTTAGTATGTAGGTTTGGGCCAACCCATTTATTAATCCTATTAGGTCGGCTCATTTATAGCTCGTTGAAATGTAAAGAAATTTTTATTTTTATTTGTTTCTTGTAAATACTAATCTTTTCTCTTCATTATTATTTTATGCATTAAAGTATTTAATATACACTTATAGTATATAAGTATTTAAACTAATTCACATTTATATGTAAAAAAATGATATTTTTTGCTCATTAGGCCCTGTCCGTTAGGCCCATTTAACCTGACACGTCCGTTTAGCCCTATATAGTCCCGGTACCAAGTAGGACTTGGGCATTAATATTTATGTTCCTAACTAAGCTGACCCGGCCTGTTAAGAAGCACCACCCTGCTAAGATTGGTCGCCATAACCCATGGGAAACTCTTAAAATGGGTCGAGTAAGACCTGCCCATTGGAGAGCCTTATCCCAGTAAATATATTAAAAGGGCTACATAGTACTTTAACAAGTTGAAACTAACTCGTAGGAAACTGGAAACGCAAGTGACTATACTCTTTATACTATTTTACGCTCATACTCATTCGATACATTATGGCATAAGGGAAAAATAAACAATTTAACATCCCATACATACTTCAACCACCCACGTAGTAAACCACTCATAGTTGTTATTCACTGAAGTTTTACAATAAGAACAATTCTAGGTCGATTCATGATTTTCATGTGTCGGTTGCGACACGTTGACATGATGTGTCGGGATTAGTTAGTGGTCGTGATTAGTAAGTGTCTTATGAATGTGGGTCCGCACCAGCAGCACTAACTAATCATAACACATCATGCCAACATGTCCTGTCCGACACATGAAAATCACGAGTCGGTTCATGTGTCACCTAAAATTTATTGATTTCTATTATTAATTTGGTGAAAAAAGACTAAAAATAATATTTAGGTTAAATTAGATTTAAAAAAATGTCAGTTATAAACTGACAGCTTTTTGACCCATTTTTTAAAATAGTAAGACAATTCATTTTGATCTAAAATTTTTTGAAGGTTACCTTGGAATGTTAATAACCCATAAAATAAATTCAACTCAATTTTCTTTTTACTATTTAAAAAAATCGTACGTTAATCCGTTTTACCCAAACCGCACGGTTCGGTTTGGCCTTTTTTTTAATATTTTTTGTTTTGCTATTTTTTTCTACTTGATGAATTTTTTTTGGCTATTTCGGAATTTACCAAAAAAATTCGATTTTATTGCAAATCGTACGGTTCGATTTTGGTTTACATTAGGTTGTACGGATGTTTCATATTGTAATTTTGATTTTAGTATATTAAAATTAGTTTGGTATATGAAAATTGGTTTGCATCAAAAAATGCGAGAAGAATATATTTTCTTTTATTTGATTTTTTTATATAAAACGCCCCCGATTTTTATTTTTTACCTTGAGCGTCAAAAACTATAGAGCCATCCCCGACTATATAGTTTGGGATAGGAGGATAAGTTAATTATTTTATGGCCCATGCATAAAAAAAATTGAAAATATGCTTAATGAATATTTTCAGTTTTCCCTCACCAAGGATTCAAGAATGTAGGTACTTTTGAAGATAACATGATAATGAAGTAACTATGCTAAAAAAAGTTGAAAATGTTCTTTATAATTAAATAAAAGTAGCTGTCATGTTAACTTTTATTTTTGAATCCTCATATTTTCAATTTTTTTTAGAGTAAAGAGTGCATTATTTACTTACATTATCATGTACCGACATATATTAATTTTTATGAACTAAATAAATTTGTACTAAAAAGGTGCATGGATGTCACATGGTGTATCTTTGTATTTAGGTCTTTGCAAAAATTAAAATATTGAAATTTAACATTAAATTTCAACTTATAATATCAAGTTTAATTGTACGTACATTGGATTTAGGCTAACTTTTTTAACATTTTTTTTTAATAAATAGAGCAAACTTTTGTACGCACATTGACATTTCCTATTGACATTTTTTTTACATTTTTATTTAAATATCACAACATATATTAGTGAAATACTTATTTTAATTTAATTATTATCACATGTCGCACACTCATCGCGTGTGCACCATCAACTAGTGTAACTTTAATCATAGGTCGTTGACCAATAGTCACATCTACCATTTGCATTGCAATTCATGTGTCGTGCAAACGTGGCAACGCTCTTAAAAAACAAACTCAAATGAAAGATTTGCCAAGAACTCACTTGAAAAATGTGTTTATACTTCAAGATTTTTCATATTAAATAGGTTATGGGTTTTTTTACTTTGGTCCGTAACATAATGTCGTAATTGGACATAACCCTCCATTTTTCAAAACATTAAACTTACCCCCCCCCCAACCCCCCAACAACAAAAACACACGCACAAACATGTTTATCATCACACTTGTACCTTATGCATTGACTCGCTTGTACTTTATGTATAATGAGAGTTAAGTCTAATTATTGAATATTTAAATGGGTATCTCTTAGGGGTGCCAATTTTCGACGCGATACGAAAACACGACATGACCCAATACGAAATTTACACGGTCTATCGTGTTTGGGCCAGGATATTCTGACCTGATAGCGGATCGTGTCATGTTCGTGGCATAGGTTTGACACGAAATTGACTTAAAATTGGTCCATTTTGTCCCAATTACAACCCGATTTGACCTAATCACCATCCCTTCATAATTATTATATTTCGTGCAATATAAAATCAAAAATTAATATTTATATATAAAAGTGAGTTGGTTATCGTGTTGGGTCGTGTTGAATCATGTCAATTGGCACGAAATTGATTTATCTTGTTATTCGTGTCATTTCATGTTCTTAACGGATCATATTCTTATTAGGAAAAAAAATACGATATCATATCGTGTCGTGTTGCATCGGGTAAAATAAAGTCATATCGTGTTGGGCCAGGTCCAAATACGATCCGTTATCCTGAATTGCCACTCCTAATATCTCTCAAGTGAGAATTGTCTTCTAAGGGGGTAAATTTAAAATAAAAGTAAAAAATAGGCTTTTTAACCCATGTTACCAACTCAATTGGGTTATTCATATAAGAATGAATCATAATAAAGAATGGTAAGGCTCATTTTTCTTGATCTAAACTTTGGTTAAGTATATTGTTGAAAGATAATGCATTGTTTTATCAAAGTACTCTTGCAAGTCTAATCTTATTCACTGAATACCAGAATAAGTAATTGTAATAGAATCTTGATATGTTTAAGTTATTTAAGAACTTTCGGTTCTAACAATCAGTAAGCACGTCTAGCTCAGTTGGTAGAGCACAAGGATCTATTAAATATCTTAACCTTGTGGTCGTGGGTTCGACCCCCACGGTGGGCGATTTTTTTTATTTTTTATGGTTTAGCTTTTTATAAAAGCTCTCTAATATCACAAATAAAGTATTTATTTTATTAATTGTAATATAAGTGTTTCTCTGTGTTATATCAGTTATTCTGTAATGATATGGGACATTTTGGGTTCTCTGGATCTAATTTAGAATATTTAAACAATAGCAACATAGACAGTGGCCTCCTAATTAGAAAAGAAAATATTTTAAAATATAATTGCTAGAAGAGAAGCTTTAAAGCATCACAACAAACATTGAATTCGGGTTATTTATACGTAATCAAAAGAAGGAGTTAACAAAAAAAAAGGAATTGACTTTAGAGATTTAAGGGCCTTCAAACTAGCTCTTCTAGGAGATTTATTTATTTAATTTTATAATCCTATGCCTCCACGCGAACGAGTCTTTCAACTCTCCATGCGAGCTAAACAGGGGGAACGTTGTGCGAGAGGCATCCATCCTAACACACGTCTCGCTTAATATCCGGTATCCGTTGAGAGTTTTGAATCCTCGACCTTTCGTCGAAAGAGTCCGACTCTTTCCGCTGGCGCAACGAGGGTGAATAAAAGATATGGAGATTAATGAACCTAGTCATATGTGGTAAAAAAAAAAATCTTAAATCTATTTACGCTTCTAATAACTCTTTTTCTGAACTCATATTACAATCCTTTTATAGGTGACATGGTATGTATCAATTTCTTTATATTATTAAAAAATTGAGAAAAAAATGAGTTAGAATATAGGTAAGTTACATTTTAAAATTTGTGTAAGCGTGTTGAATCAAATATTTTCTCGCATAAATAGAAATAGTAATTCTTGGCTGACTCATTAGTACGACACAGTGACGTGTTAAACCCGCATTGATCTGTTTATGGATCCACTAATGTTTGGGCCAGACACGAGTCAATACAAGTGCAACACGTTATTGTATCGCAAAAAATGTATTAAAACCCATGAGTCGGCGTAAAAGGACTCAAATAGAAATTTGTTAATAGATTAGATAGTGGACATGTGTAGGGCACATGTAGCAATAGCTTTAAGCAAAATTGATTAAAAATTTGATATATTGAAGTAATTTAAAAAATGTGGATCAATTAGATTACTTAAGATAACAATCTTCGTAGGTTTCATAGAGTAATTAAAATTATTTTTTTTTCTCTTTTTCGTACTACTTTTTCTATTAAAAAAAATATTTTTGTCTTGTTTTTTATCTATTAAAAAAACAAAAAACTATCTTTGTTCTTTTTTCATCCTAGTTTCTTTCTATTAAAAAAACAAAAACAATTTTATTGTTATTTTTTGTCCAAGTTTTTTATTTACTAAAAAATGGGTATTTTAATAAATAAAAATTGGGATGATAAAAGAACAAGAAATTACTTTTTTAATAAATAAAATAGGGACGAAATTCTAACAAAAAAAGATTTTATAAGTTTTAGTAAAATAAATATGAACAAAAAGATAACCAAAAATTAATTTTGTTTGTTTCTTTTCAGAGATAAAAATAGAGGTGGAAGAAACCAGAAAAAAAAATATTTTTTATTTTTTATTAAATAAAATTAGGACGAAAAATTAAAATATTTTTTTTAAATAAATAAAAAAGGGACAAAAAAGAAATAAGAAAATAGACAATTTCTTTTAAACAAAAAAATATCTTTTAAAAAATATTTTAATGAAATATATAATTTTATTATCATATTAAGTTAATAAGTGTCTTAAGTAAATGAAGAAAATAATAAATAGATTGAGTTTTCAATAATGTATAATAAGAATAGTTTGAATTTCTGTGCAAAAGATAACGATTTACCAGTCAACTACCTTTTTTTCATCCACTTTTAGTGAAAAATTCTAAAACAAAATAATATAGTGGGTAAAGTCCAATTATCACAACCAAATAAGTGGCAAGTCAAAATGCCTCTAAATGTTTTAGTAAAAAAAATAAACAAATAAATTAATAAAAACAAATTATTTAATAGCAATTTTTTTTAAATTAAAGAAATTGGAAGGAAATATTAATTAGAAAAAAATACATATTTATGAAACGAATTGTCATACCAAATACAAACCGCATCTTGGGTTGTCAATCATTGCTAATACCCATTTCCCCACAAAATGTGAAGAAGTCCAATTCCACTATCACGAATTTTCTCGAACTATTTTTTTAATAATTTATGAGTAAACTTTATTTCTAACATTACATGGGCCCGACCATCATACAAATTATTTGTGGAAAATTTCATTTCTAATTCCATTGCTAGCTTCAATTATTTTGGTGAGGAGTCCTAAATATATTTTAATTTTTAATAATAATGTGTAAAAACTATAATTAATACTACATATGTCAAGTTCAAAGTTTCTAAACAAAGACATGTTGAATTATTTCCTTAAAAACGCAGCCTTTTTCTGTATGTGTTTTATTTTAGTTCAAATACAACCTTAACTTAGTTAAGATTGTATTTGAACTAGCTGTCAATGGGTCGGGCGTGTCCCACATGCTGTTGGGCCTGGTCGACGGGTCTTAAATTGGGCCTAAGTTATATAAAGGTCTCCAAAATACCCTTAACATTCCTCGAACAGGTTTTAAAAAAACTTCTCCACAACAAAAAAGTGCCCGCAAAAAAACTGGAAAACAACAGCTCGTGCACATTAATATTATATAAAATAATGTTTCTCTTTGGTGATCCCTCAAAATTTAAGCCATGTTCAATTTTTCACATACCGATATTATCCAACTTAATTCTCCCGTTTACACCCTCCTTGCTCTCAAAAAAACCCACGAGCCAATTGGCCTGGTAAGCCCAAGTCGGCGCTAACGGGATTTATTCATCCTAACTCGCTTATTAAATGGGCCATGGGTAAATGGGTAGGGTAATAGGCTTCATGCCTTACCCGTTTAACATGTAGGGCTGGGCAAATCCATTTATTAATCTCGTTAGGTCAGCTCATTTATAGCCCGTTTAAATGTAAAGAAATTTTATTTTTATTTGTTTCTTGTAAATACTAATCTTTTCTCTTCATTATTATTTTATGCATAAAAGTATTTAATATACACTTATTTTGTTATGGTAAGTTTGGTTCATATGGTAATTTTGATTTTAGTATATTAAAATTGGTTTGCATCGAAACATGCAAGAATAACACATTTTCTTTGATTTTATTTTTTTATATAAAAGGCCCCCGGTTTTAATTATTTGCCTTGCGCCTCGAAAACTATAGAGTCATCCCGGACTATATAGTTTGGGATAGGACGATAAGTTAACTACTTTATGGCACATGAATAAAAAAATTGAAAATATGCTTAGTGAATATTTTCAATTTTCCCTCGCCAAGGATTCAAGAATATAGATACTTTTGAAGATAACATGATAATGAAGTAACTATGCTAAAAAAGTTGAAAATGTGCTCGATAATTAAATAAAAGTAGCTATCATGTTAACTTTTCTTTTGGAATTCTTATATTTTCATTTTTTTGTTTTAGAGAAAAGAGTGCATTATTTACTTACATTATCATGTACCTACATAAATTAATTTTTCCGAGCTAAATAATTTTGTACTAAAAAGGTGCATGGATGTCACATGGTATATCTTGGTATTTAGGTCTTGGCAGAAATTAAACTATGAAATTTAACATTAAATTTTAACGTATAATATCAAGTTTAATTGTACGTACATTGGATTTAGGCTAACTATTTTAACATTATTTTAATAAATAGAACAAACTTTTGTACGTACATTAACATTTCCTATTGACATTTTTTTTTACATTTTTATTTAAATATCACAACATATATTAGTTAAATACTTATTTTAATTTAATTATTATCACATGTCGCACACTCATCGCGTGTGCACCATCAACTAGTGTAACTTTAATCATAGGCCGTTGACCAATAGTCACATCTACCATTTGCATTGCAATTCATGTATCGTGCAAAGGTGGCAACGCTCTTAAAAAACAAACTCAATTGAAAGATTTCCCAAGAACTCATTTGAAAAATGTGTTTATACTTCAAGATTTTTCATATTAAATAGGTTATGGGTTTTTTTACTTTGGTCTGTAACATAATGTCGTAACTGGACATAACCCTCCATTTTTCAAAACATTAAACTTAACCTCCCTCCCACCCACCCCCCCCAACAACAACACACGCACAAACATGTTTATCGTCACACTTGTACCTTATGCATTGACTCGCTTGTACTTTATGCATAATGAGAGTTAAGTCTAATTATTGAATATTTAAATGGGTATCTCTTAGGGGTGCCAATTTTCGAGCGATGACCCAATACGAAATTTACACGGTCTGTTGTGTTTGCGCTAGGATATTCTGGCCTCATAGCGGATCGTGTCGTGTTCGTGCCATATGTTTGACACGAAATTGACTTAAAATTGGTCCATTTTGTCCCAATTACAACCCGATTTGACCTGATCACCATCCCTTAATAATTTTTATATTTCGTGCAGTATAAAATCAAAAATTAATATTTATATATAAAAGTAAGTTGGTTATCATGTTGGGTCATGTTGAATCATGTCAATTGGCACGAAATTGATTTATCTTGTTATTCATGTCATTTCATGTCTTAACGGGTCATATTCTTGTTAGAAAAAAACACGATATCATGTCGTGTCGTGTTACATCGGGTAAAATAAAGTCATATCGTATTGGGCCAAGTCCAAATACGATCCGTTAACTTGAATTGCCACCCCTAATATCTCTCAGGCGAAAATTGTCTTCTAAGGGGGTAAGTTAAAATAAAATAAAATAAATAGGCTTTTTAACCCATGTTACCAACTCAATTTGGTTATTCATATCAGAATGAATCATAATAGAGAATGGTAAGGCTCATTTTTCTTGATATAAACCTTGGTTAAGCATATTGTTGAAAGATAATGCATTGTTTTATCAAAGTACTCTTGCAAGTCTAATCTTATTCAATGAATACCAGAATAAGTAATTGTAATAGAATCTTGATATGTTCAAGTTATTTAAGAACTTCCGGTTCTAACTATTAGTAAGCCCGTCTAGCTCAGTTGGAAGAGCGCAAGGATCTATTTAATATCTTAACCTTGTGGTCGTGGGTTCGAGCCCCACGATGGGCGATTTTTTTATTTTTTGTGGTTTAGCTTTTTATAAAAGCTCTCTAGTATCACAAATAAAGTATTTGTTTTATTAATTATAATATAAGTGTTTCTCTGTGTTATATATAACATGTGGTATCAAAAAATCTACAATGGGTTAGAGAGAGAAGCTCCGCCTTCTCTCTAAACCTCTCCCTCCATGGGTTCAAATCCTCTTATTTGTTTGGATTTTGATCCTGAGCCTTTCAATGATGTTCCAAGCACTCCATCTTCTGTTTCTGTTACGCATAAAAAGCCATCCATTTGTGTTTTTTCATCTTCGCCTTCATTTGTTGAAATTCTGGGTAAGAACAAGGTTGTTCAAGAACACGCATAGGTGAATTCCAAGTGTCTTCCCCCTCTTTCTCCCCCATTTTTACGTGGTGACTGTATAGCTGTTAGGCTTCTTGATGAGGCCTATCAAGAAGTGTTAAATGATTGCAACTCTTGTGCAATTCTTGGGAGATTGGTACTTGCTAAAGGTGATAAACCATGGAAGATCTCTGCCTTAAAAATGGAGCTCTCAAGTTTAGGCCAGATTAAAAAGTCATGGGCTCTTACACAAATTGGTAAGGGATACTTCAATCTTCGATTTTCATGCCCTCTGGAAATGAGTAGAATCTTATCTTTTCGTCATTTCAAACTTTCTACTGGAAGTTTTAAGCTATTTCCATGGGTTCCGGATTTTAAACCTGAATTGCATGTTATTTCACATGTTAATATTTGGGTCAGATTTTTAGGATTGTGTCAAGATTATTGGGAACCACGGCTTATCCTCCAAATTGCAAGAGGAGTTGGTATTCCTTTGCGTGTTGACATGGCCACAATGGATAGGTCATTTGGAATCTATGCTAGAGTCTTTGTTGAAGTTGATGTTCAATTAATCCACCTGAACGTCTTTTGGTTGAAAGAATTGATGGTTCCTTTTTTGTGAATATCCAGTATGAGTCCTTTCCCATGTTTTGTACTTTTTGCAGAATCCTATTGGTCATACTATTAATGAATGTAGAAGTCTCCAAAAATAAGTTTCAATCCCTTGTTCTAACGCTATGAATAATGTTCCTGTCAAACCCACTGATTCACGCCAAGGAAAAAATGGTCAATGTTCTCACACTATTCCCAGCAGTGATGTCCTTGTGTGTAATACCTCTAACCAAATTATAGGTTTTGGAGAAAATAGTGATGTTATTGGAGTAGATGGCGTTCTGTACGTAGGCTGCTACTGAATTGGAAGCTAGGGCTTGTTTTGGTGCGTTGCCCACCAACAATATGCCTACAATTACTACCACCAAATTGCTCACTTTATACGATGATGATGATCTACCATCACACCATACCTCTTAATTCCCATCATCTCTCGTCTAGCTATAAATCAAGAAAAATAGGAAAAAATTATTTTCAAAGTTGTTTAAGAACTTCCGGTTCTAACAATAAGTAAGCCCGTCTAGCGCAGTTGGTAGAGCGCAAGGATCTTTTAAATATCTTAACCTTGTGGTCATGGGTTCGACACTCACGGTGGGCGATTTTTTTATTTTTTATGGTTTACCATTTATAAAAGCTCTCTAATATCACAAATAAAGTGCTTGTTTTATTAATTGTAATATCAGTGTTTCTCTGTGTTATATCAGTTATTCTGTAATGATATGGGAAATTTTGGGTTCTTTGGATCTAATTTAGAATATTTAAACAATAGCAACATGGACAGTGGCCTCCTAATTAGAAAAGAAAATATCTTAAAATAATACTGCTAGAAGAGAAGCTTTAATGCATGACAACAAGCATTGAATTCGGTTTATTTATATGTAATCAAAAGAAGGAATTAACAAAAAAAAAAGGAATTGATTTTAGAGATTTAAGGGCCTTCAAACTAGCTCTTCTAGGAGATTAATTTATTAATTTATTTATTTTTATAATCCTATGCCTCCACGCGAACGAGTCTTTCGACTCTCCATGCGAGCTAAATAGGGGGAACGCTGCGCCAGAGTCATCCATCCTAACACACATCTCGCTTAATATCCAGTATCGGTTGAGAGTTTCGAATTCTCGACCTTTCGTCGAAAGAGTCCGACGCTTTCCGCTGGCACAACGAGGGTGAATAAAAGATATGGAGATTAATGAACCTACTCATATGTGGTAAAAACAACTCTTAAATCTATTTACGCTTCTAATAACTCTTTTTCTGAACTCATATTACAATCCTTTTATAGGTGACATGGTATGTATCAATTTCTTTATCCTATTATAAAATTGAGAAAAAAATGAGTTAGAATATAGGTAAGTTACATTTTAAAATTTGTGTAAGCGTGTTGAATTAAATATTTTCTCGCATAAATAGAAATAGTAATTCTTGGCTGACTCATGAGTACGACACAGTGACGTGTTAAGCCCGCATTGGTCTGTTTATGGGTCCACTACTGTTGGGCCAGACACGAGTCAATACAAGTGCAACACGTTATTGTATCCCAAAAAAATGTATTAAAAACCATGAGTCGGCGTAAAAGGATTCAAATAGAAATTTGTTAACAGATTAGATAGTGGACATGTGTAGGGCACGTGTAGCATCAGCTTTAAGCAAAATTGATTAAAAATTTGATATATTGAAGTAATTTAAAAAATGTGGATCAATTAGATTACTTAAGATAACAATCTTCGTAGGTTTCATAGAGTAATTAAAATTAATTTTTTTTTCTCTTTTTCGTACTACTTTTTTTATTAAAAAAATATTTTTGTCTTGTTTTTTATCTATTAAAAAAACAAAAAACTATCTTTGTTCTTTTTTCATCCTAGTTTCTTTCTATTAAAAAAAAACAAAAAACTATTTTATTGTTATTTTTTGTCCAAGTATTTCATTTACTAAAAAATGGGTATTTTAATAAATAAAAATTGGGACGATAAAAGAACAAAAAATTACTTTTTTAATAAATAAAATAGGGACGAGATTATAACAAAAAAATATTTTATAAGTTTTAGTAAAATAAATATGAGCAAAAAGATAACCAAAAAATAATTTTGTTTGTTTCTTTTCAGAGATAAAAATAGAGGTGGAAGAAACCAGAAAAAATATTTTTTTTTATTTTTTATTAAATAAAATTAGGACGAAAAGTTAAAATATTTTTTTTAAATAAATAAAAAGGGACAAAAAAGAAAGAAGAAAATAGACAATTTCTTTTAAACAAAAAAATATCTTTTAAAAAATATTTTAATGAAATATATAATTTTATTATTATATTAAGTTAATAAGTGTCTTAAGTAAATTAAGAAAATAATAAATAGATTGAGTTTTCAATAATGTATAATGAGAATAGTTTGAATTTCTGTGCAAAAGATAACGATTTACCAGTCAACTACCTTTTTTTCATCCACTTTTAGTGAAAAATTCTAAAACAAAATAATATAGTGGGTAAAGTCCAATTATCACAACTAAATAGGTGGCAAGTCAAAATGCCTCTAAATTTTTTAGTAAAAAAAATAAACAAATAAATTAATAAAAACAAATTATTTAATAGCAATTTTTTTTTTAAATTAAAGAAATTGGAAGGAAATATTAATTAGAAAAAAATACATATTTATGAACCGAATTGTCATACCAAATACAAACCCCATCTTGGGTTGTCAATCATTGGTAATACCCATTTCCCCACAAAATGTAAAGAAGTCCAATTCCACTATCACTAATTTTCTCGAACTATTTTTTTAATAATTTATGAGTAAACTTTATTTGTAACATTACATGGGCCCGACCATCATACAAATTATTTGTGGAAAATTTCATTTCTAATTTCATTGCTACCTTCAATTATTTTGGTGAGGAGTCCTAAATATATTTTAATTTTTAATAATAATGTGTAAAAACTATAATTAATACTAAATATGTCAAGTTCAAAGTTTCTAAACAAAGACATGTTGAATTATTTCCTTAAAAACACAGCCTTTTTCTGTATGTGTTTTATTTTAGTTCAAATACAACCTTAACTTAGTTAAGGTTGTATTTGAACTAGCTGTCAATGGATCGGGCGTGTCCCACATGCTGTTGGGCGTGGTCGAAGGGTCTTAAATTGGGCCTAAGTTATATAAAGGTCTCCAAAATACCCTTAACATTCCTCGAATAGGTTTTAAAAAAACTTCTCCACAACAAAAAAGTGCCCGCAAAAAAACTGGAAAACAACAGCTCGTGCACATTAATATTATATAAAATAATGTTTCTCTTTGGTGATCCCTCAAAATTTAAGCCATGTTCAATTTTTCACATGCCGATATTATCCAACTTAATTCTCCCGTTTACACCCTCCTTGCTCTCCAAAAACCCCACGAGCCAATTGGCCTTGTAAGCTCAAGTCGGGGCTAACGGGATTAATTCATCCCAACTCGCTTATTAAATGGGCCATGGGTAAATGGGTAGGGTAATAGGCTTCATGCCTTACCCAATTAGCATGTAGGGCTGGGCAAATCCATTTATTAATCTCGTTAGGTCAGCTCATTTATAGCCCGTTTAAATGTAAAGAAATTTTCTTTTTATTTGTTTCTTGTAAATACTAGTCTTTTCTATTCATTATTATTTTATGCATAAAAGTATTTAATATACACTTATTTTGTTATGGTAAGTTTTGTTCATATTGTAATTTTGATTTTAGTATATTAAAATTGGTTTGCATCGAAACATGCAAGAATAACACATTTTTTTTGATTTTATTTTTTTATATAAAAGGCCCCCGATTTTAATTATTTGCCTTGGGCCTCGAAAACTATAGAGTCGTCCCGGACTATATAGTTTGGGATAGGAGGATAAGTTAACTACTTTATGGCCCATGAATAAAAAAATTGAAAATATGCTTAGTGAATATTTTCAATTTTCCCTCGCCAAGGATTCAAGAATATAGATACTTTTGAAGATAACATGATAATGAAGTAACTACGCTAAAAAAGTTGAAAATGTGCTCGATAATTAAATAAAAGTAGCTATCATGTTAACTTTTCTTTTTGAATCCTTATATTTTCAATTTTTTGTTTTAGAGAAAAGAGTGCATTATTTACTTACATTATCATGTACCTACATAAATTAATTTTTCCGAGCTAAATAATTTTGTACTAAAAAGGTGCATGAATGTCACATGGTATATCTTGGTATTTAGGTCTTGGCAGAAATTAAACTATGAAATTTAACATTAAATTTCAACGTATAATATCAAGTTTAATTGTACGTACATTGGATTTAGGATAACTGTTTTAACATTATTTTAATAAATAAAACAAACTTTTGTACGTACATTAAGATTTCCTATTGAATTTTTTTTTTACATTTTTATTTAAATATCACAACATATATTAGTTAAATACTTATTTTAATTTAATTATTATCACATGTCGCACACTCATCGCGTGTGCACCATCAACAGGTGTAACTTTAATCATAGGCCGTTGACCAATAGTCACATCTACCATTTGCATTGCAATTCATGTGTCGTGCAAACGTGGCAACGCTCTTAAAAAATAAACTCAAATGAAAGATTTGCCAAGAACTCACTTGAAAAATGTGTTTATACTTCAAGATTTTTTATATTAAATAGGTTATGGATTTTTTTTACTTTAGTCTGTAACATAATGTCGTAACTGGACTTAACCCTCCATTTTTCAAAACATTAAACTTAACCTCCCCTCCCCCCTCCCCCCCCCCCAACCCCCCAACAACAACAACACACGCACAAACATGTTTATCGTCACACTTGTACCTTATGCATTGACTCGCTTGTACTTTATGCATAATGAGAGTTAAGTCTAATTATTGAATATTTAAATGGGTATCTCTTAGGGGTGCCAATTTTCGACGCGATACGTAAACACGACATGACCCAATATGAAATTTATACGGTCTGTCGTGTTTGCGCTAGGATATTCTGGCCTCATATCGGATCGTGTCGTGTTCGTGCCATAGGTTTGACACAAAATTTACTTAAAATTGGTCCATTTTGTCCCAATTACAACCCAATTTGACCTGATCACCATCCCTTAATAATTTTTATATTTCGTGCAGTATAAAATCAAAAATTAATATTTATTTATAAAAGTAAGTTGGTTATCATGTTGGGTCATGTTGAATCATGTCAATTGGCACGATATTGATTTATCTTGTTATTCATGTCATTTCATGTCTTAACGGGTCATATTCTTGTTAGAAAAAAACACGATATCATGTCGTGTCGTATTACATCGGATAAAATAAAGTCATATCGTATTGGGCCAAGTCCAAATACGATCCGTTAACTTGAATTGCCACCCCTAATATCTCTCAGGCGAAAATTGTCTTCTAAGGGGGTAAGGTTAAAATAAAATAAAATAAATAGGCTTTTTAACCCATGTTACCAACTCAATTGGGTTATTCATATCAGAATGAATCATAATAGAGAATGGTAAGGCTCATTTTTGTTTATATAAACCTTGCTTTAGCATATTGTTGAAAGATAATGCATTGTTTTATCAAAGTACTCTTGCAAGTCTAATCTTATTCACTGAATACCAGAATAAGTAATTGTAATAGAATCTTGATATGTTCAAGTTATTTAAGAACTTCCGGTTCTAACTATCAGTAAGCCCTTCTAGCTCAGTTGGAAGAGCGCAAGGATCTATTATTTATCTTAACCTTGTGGTCGTGGGTTCGAGCCCCACGATGGGCGATTTTTTTATTTTTTGTGGTTTAGCTTTTTATAAAAGCTCTCTAATATCACAAATAAAGTATTTGTTTTATTAATTGTAATATAAGTGTTTCTCGTGTTATATATAACATATGGTATCAGAGTTAAAAAATCTACAATGGGTTAGAGAGAGAAGCTCCCCCTTCTCTCTAAACCTCTCCTTCCATGGGTTCAAATCCTCTTTATTTGTTTGGATTTTGATCCTGAGCCTTTCAATGATGTTCCAAGCACTCCATCTTCTGTTTCTTTTACGCATAAAAAGCCATCCATTTGTGTTTTTTCATCTTCGCCTTCATTTGTTGAAATTCTGGGTAAGAACAAGGTTGTTCAAGAACACGCATCGGTGAATTCCAAGTGTCTTCCCCCTCTTTCTCCCCCATTTTTACGTGGTGACTGTATAGCTGTTAGGCTTCTTGATGAGGCCTATCAAGAAGTGTTCAATGATTGCAACTCTTGTACAATTCTTGGGAGATTGGTACTTGCTAAAGGTCATAAACCATGGAAGATCTCTGCCTTAAAAATGGAGCTCTGAAGTTTAGGCCAGATTCAGAAGTCACGGGCTCTTACACCAATTGGTAAGGGATACTTCAATCTTCGATTTTCATGCCCTCTGGAAATGAGTAGAATCTTATATTTTCGTCATTTCAAACTTTCTACTGGAAGTTTCAAGCTATTTCCATGGGTTCCGGATTTTAAACCTGAATTGCATGTTATTTCACATGTTAATATTTGGGTCAGATTTTTAGGATTGTGTCAAGATTATTGGGACCCGCGTCTTCTCAACCAAATTGCAAGAGGACTTGGTATTCCTTTGGAAGCTATGCTAGAGTCTTTGTTGAAGTTTATGTTCAATTAATCCACCTGAACGTCTTTTGGTTGAAAGAATTTATGGTTCCTTTTTTGTGAATATCCAGTATGAGTCCTTTCCCATGTTTTGTACTTTTTGCAGAATCCTATTGGTCATACTATTGATGAATGTAGAAGTCTCCAAAAAGAAGTTTCAATCCCTTGTTCTAAGGCTATGAATAATGTTCCTGTCAAACCCACTGATTCACGCCAAGGAAAAAATGGTCAATGTTCTCACACTATTCCCAACAGTGATGTCCTTGTGTGTATTAGCTCTAACCAAATTATAGGATTTGGAGAAAATAGTGATGTTATTGGAGTAGTTTGCTTTCTGTACGTAGGCTGCTACTGAATTGGAAGCTAGGGCTTGTTTTGGTGCGTTGCCCACCAACAATATTCCTACAATTACTACCACGCTTGTTTTGGTGCGTTGCCCACCAACAATATGCCTACAATTACTACCACCAAATTGCTCACTTTATACGATGATGATGATCTACCATCACACCATACCTCTTAATTCCCATCATCTCTCGTCTAGCTATAAATCAAGAAAAATAGGAAAAAATTATTTTCAAAGTTGTTTAAGAACTTCCGGTTCTAACAATAAGTAAGCCCGTCTAGCGCAGTTGGTAGAGCGCAAGGATCTTTTAAATATCTTAACCTTGTGGTCATGGGTTCGACACTCACGGTGGGCGATTTTTTTATTTTTTATGGTTTACCATTTATAAAAGCTCTCTAATATCACAAATAAAGTGCTTGTTTTATTAATTGTAATATCAGTGTTTCTCTGTGTTATATCAGTTATTCTGTAATGATATGGGAAATTTTGGGTTCTCTGGATCTAATTTAGAATATTTAAACAATAGCAACATGGACAGTGGCCTCCTAATTAGAAAAGAAAATATCTTAAAATAATACTGCTAGAAGAGAAGCTTTAATGCATGACAACAAGCATTGAATTCGGTTTATTTATATGTAATCAAAAGAAGGAATTAACAAAAAAAAAGGAATTGACTTTAGAGATTTAAGGGCCTTCAAACTAGCTCTTCTAGGAGATTAATTTATTAATTTATTTATTTTTATAATCCTATGCCTCCACGCGAACGAGTCTTTCGACTCTCCATGCGAGCTAAATAGGGGGAACGCTGCACCAGAGTCATCCATCCTAACACACATCTCGCTTAATATCCAGTATCGGTTGAGAGTTTCGAATTCTCGACCTTTCGTCGAAAGAGTCCGACGCTTTCCGCTGGCACAACGAGGGTGAATAAAAGATATGGAGATTAATGAACCTACTCATATGTGGTAAAAACAACTCTTAAATCTATTTACGCTTCTAATAACTCTTTTTCTGAACTCATATTACAATCCTTTTATAGGTGACATGGTATGTATCAATTTCTTTATCCTATTATAAAATTGAGAAAAAAATGAGTTAGAATATAGGTAAGTTACATTTTAAAATTTATCTAAGCGTGTTGAATTAAATATTTTCTCGCATAAATAGAAATAGTAATTCTTGGCTGACTCATGAGTACGACACAGTGACGTGTTAAACCCGCATTGGTCTGTTTATGGGTCCACTACTGTTGGGTCAGACACAAGTCAATACAAGTGCAACACGTTATTGTATCGCAAAAAAATGTATTAAAAACCATGAGTCGGCGTAAAAGGATTCAAATAGAAATTTGTTAACAGATTAGATAGTGGACATGTGTAGGGCACGTGTAGCATCAGCTTTTAGCAAAATTGATTAAAAATTTGATATGTTGAAGTAATTTAAAAAATGTGGATCAATTAGATTACTTAAGATAACAATCTTCGTAGGTTTCATAGAGTAATTAAAATTAATTTTTTTTTCTCTTTTTCGTACTACTTTTTTTATTAAAAAAATATTTTTGTCTTGTTTTTTATCTATTAAAAAAACAAAAAACTATCTTTGTTCTTTTTTCATCCTAGTTTCTTTCTATATAAAAAAACAAAAAACTGTTTTATTTTTATTTTTTGTCCAAGTTTTTCATTTACTAAAAAATGGGTATTTTAATAAATAAAAATTGGGACGATAAAAGAACAAAAAATTACTTTTTTAATAAATAAAATAGGGACGAGATTAGAACAAAAAAAATATTTTATAAGTTTTAGTAAAATAAATATGAGAAAAAAGATAATCAAAAAATAATTTTGTTTGTTTCTTTTCAGAGATAAAAATAGAGGTGGAAGAAACTAGAAAAAAAATATTTTTTTTATTTTTTATTAAATAAAATTAGGACGAAAAATTAAACTATTTTTTTAAATAAATAAAAAAGGGACAAAAAAGAAAGAAGAAAATAGACAATTTCTTTTAAACAAAAAAATATCTTTTAAAAAATATTTTAATGAAATATATAATTTTATTATTATATTAAGTTAATAAGTGTCTTAAGTAAATTAAGAAAATAATAAATAGATTGAGTTTTCAATAATGTATAATGAGAATAGTTTGAATTTCTGTGCAAAAGATAACGATTTACCAGTCAACTACCTTTTTTTCATCCACTTTTAGTGAAAAATTCTAAAACAAAATAATATAGTGGGTAAAGTCCAATTATCACAACTAAATAGGTGGCAAGTCAAAATGCCTCTAAATTTTTTAGTAAAAAAAATAAACAAATAAATTAATAAAAACAAATTATTTAATAGCAATTTTTTTTTAAATTAAAGAAATTGGAAGGAAATATTAATTAGAAAAAAATACATATTTATGAACCGAATTGTCATACCAAATGCAAACCCCATCTTGGGTTGTCAATCATTGGTAATACCCATTTCCCCACAAAATGTAAAGAAGTCCAATTTGACTATCACTAATTTTCTCGAACTATTTTTTTAATAATTTATGAGTAAACTTTATTTGTAACATTACATGGGCCCGACCATCATACAAATTATTTGTGGAAAATTTCATTTCTAATTTCATTGCTAGCTTCAATTATTTTGGTGAGGAGTCCTAAATGTATTTTAATTTTTAATAATAATGTGTAAAAACTATAATTAATACTAAATATGTCAAGTTCAAAGTTTCTAAACAAAGACATGTTGAATTATTTCCCTAAAAACACAGCCTTTTTCTGTATGTGTTTTATTTTAGTTCAAATACAACCTTAACTTAGTTAAGGTTGTATTTGAACTAGTTGTCAATGGGTCGGGCGTGTCCCACATGCTGTTGGGCGTGGTCGAAGGGTCTTAAATTGGGCCTAAGTTATATAAAGGTCTCCAAAATACCCTTAACATTCCTCGAACAGGTTTTAAAAAAACTTCTCCACAACAAAAAACTGCCCGCAAAAAAACTGGAAATCAACAGCTCGTGCACATTAATATTATATAAAATAATGTTTCTCTTTGGTGATCCCTCAAAATTTAAGCCATGTTCAATTTTTCACATACCGATATTATCCAACTTAATTCTCCCGTTTACACCCTCCTTGCTCTCCAAAAACCCCACTAGCCAATTGGCCTTGTAAGCCCAAGTCGGCGCTAACGGGATTAATTCATCCCAACTCGCTTATTAAATGGGCCATGGGTAAATGGGTAGGGTAATAGGCTTCATGCCTTACCCAATTAGCATGTAGGGCTGGGCAAATCCATTTATTAATCTCGTGAGGTCAGCTCATTTATAGCCCGTTTAAATGTAAAGAAATTTTATTTTTATTTGTTTCTTGTAAATACTAGTCTTTTCTCTTCATTATTATTTTATGCATAAAAGTATTTAATATACACTTATTTTGTTATGGTAAGTTTGGTTCATATGGTAATTTTGATTTTAGTATATTAAAATTGGTTTGCATCGAAACATGCAAGAATAACACATTTTCTTTGATTTTATTTTTTTATATAAAAGGCCCCCGATTTTAATTATTTGCCTTGGGCCTCGAAAACTATAGAGTCGTCCCGGACTATATAGTTTGGGATAGGAGGATAAGTTAACTACTTTATGGCCCATGAATAAAAAAATTGAAAATATGCTTAGTGAATATTTTCAATTTTCCCTCGCCAAGGATTCAAGAATATAGATACTTTTGAAGATAACATGATAATGAAGTAACTACGCTAAAAAAGTGGAAAATGTGCTCGATAATTAAATAAAAGTAGCTATCATGTTAACTTTTCTTTTTGAATCCTTATATTTTCAATTTTTTGTTTTAGAGAAAAGTGTGCATTATTTACTTACATTATCATGTACCTATATAAATTAATTTTTCCGAGCTAAATAATTTTGTACTAAAAAGGTGCATGGATGTCACATGGTATATCTTGGTATTTAGGTCTTGGCAGAAATTAAACTATGAAATTTAACATTAAATTTCAACGTATAATATCAAGTTTAATTGTACGTACATTGGATTTAGGCTAACTTTTTTAACATTATTTTAATAAATAGAACAAACTTTTGTACGTACATTAACATTTCCTATTGCCATTTTTTTTTACATTTTTATTTAAATATCACAACATATATTAGTTAAATACTTATTTTAATTTAATTATTATCACATGTCGCACACTCATCACGTGTGCACCATCAACTAGTGTAACTTTAATCATAGGTCGTTGACCAATAGTCACATCTACCATTTGCATTGCAATTCATGTGTCGTGCAAACGTGGCAACGCTCTTAAAAAACAAACTCAAATGAAAGATTTGCCAAGAACTCACTTGAAAAATGTGTTTATACTTCAAGATTTTTCATATTAAATAGGTTATGGGTTTTTTTTACTTTGGTCTGTAACATAATGTCGTAACTGGACATAACCCTCCATTTTTCAAAACATTAAACTTAACCTCCCCTCCCCCCCCCCCCCCCCAACCCCCCAACAACAACAACACACGCACAAACATGTTTATCGTCACACTTGTACCTTATGCATTGACTCGCTTGTACTTTATGCATAATGAGAGTTAAGTCTAATTATTGAATATTTACATGGGTATCTCTTAGGGGTGCCAATTTTCGACGCGATACGAAAACACGACATGACCCAATACGAAATTTACACCGTCTGTCGTGTTTGGGCCAGGATATTCTGGCCTGATAGCGGATCGTGTCGTGTTCGTGCCATAAGTTTGACACGAAATTGACTTAAAATTGGTCCATTTTGTCCCAATTACAACCCGATTTGACCTGATCACCATCCCTTAATAGTTTTTATATTTCGTGCAGTATAAAATCAAAAATTAATATTTATATATAAAAGTAAGTTGGTTATCATGTTGGGTCATGTTGAATCATGTCAATTGGCACGAAATTGATTTATCTTGTTGTTCATGTCATTTCATGTCTTAACGGGTCATATTCTTGTTAGAAAAAAACACGATATCGTGTCGTGTCGTGTTACATCGGGTAAAATAAAGTCATATCGTATTGGGCCAAGTCCAAATACGATCCGTTAACTTGAATTGCCACCGCTAATATCTCTTAGGCGAAAATTGTCTTCTAAGGGGGTAAAGTTAAAATAAAATAAAATAAATAGGCTTTTTAACCCATGTTACCAACTCAATTGGGTTATTCATATCAGAATGAATCATAATAGAGAATGGTAAGGCTCATTTTTCTTGATATAAACCTTGGTTAAGCATATTGTTGAAAGATAATGCATTGTTTTATCAAAGTACTCTTGCAAGTCTAATCTTATTCACTGAATACCAAAGTAATTAATTGTAATAGAATCTTGATATGTTCAAGTTATTTAAGAACTTTCGGTTCTAACTATTAGTAAGCCCGTCTAGCTTAGTTGGAAGAGCACAAGGATCTATTAATTATCTTAACCTTGTGGTCGTGGGTTCGAGCCCCACGATGGGCGATTTTTTATTTTTTGTGGTTTAGCTTTTTATAAAAGCTCTCTAATATCACAAATAAAGTATTTGTTTTATTAATTGTAATATAAGTGTTTCTCTGTGTTATATATAACATGTGGTATCAAAGTTAAAAAATCTACAATGGGTTAGAGAGAGAAGCTCCCCCTTCTCTCTAAACCTCTCCCTCCATGGGTTCAAATCCTCTTTATTTGTTTGGATTTTGATCCTGAGCCTTTCAATGATGTTCCAGGCACTCCATCTTCTGTTTCTTTTACGCATAAAAAGCCATCCATTTGTGTTTTTTCATCTTCGCCTTCATTTGTTGAAATTCTGGGTAAGAACAAGGTTGTTCAAGAACACGCATCGGTGAATTCCAAGTGTCTTCCCCCTCTTTCTCCCCCATTTTTACATGGTGACTGTATAGCTGTTAGGCTTCTTGATGAGGCCTATCAAGAAGTGTTAAATGATTGCAACTCTTGTACAATTCTTGGGAGATTGGTACTTGCTAAAGGTGATAAACCATGGAAGATCTCTGCCTTAAAAATGGAGCTCTCAAGTTTAGGCCAGATTAAGAAGTCATGGGCTCTTACACCAATTGGTAAGGGATACTTCAATCTTCGATTTTCATGCCCTCTGGAAATGAGTAGAATCTTATCTTTTCGTCATTTCAAACTTTCTACTGGAAGTTTCAAGCTATTTCCATGGGTTTCGGATTTTAAACCTGAATTGCATGTTATTTAACATGTTAATATTTGGGTCAGATTTTTAGGATTGTGTCAAGATTATTGGGACCCACGGCTTCTCCTCCAAATTGCAAGAGGAGTTGGTATTCCTTTGCGTGTTGACATGCCCACAATGGATAGGTCATTTGGAAGCTATGCTAGAGTCTTTGTTGAAGTTGATGTTCAATTAATCAACCTGAAAGAGGCTTTAAGTGGTGTATGGAAACTATAGTAAGCTAGCATTATATTGAAAAAATGTCCATGAGAGATACAAGTTCTAACCGACCTCCATCTTCAGAAGCTGACATCTCAAAGGAGGATGAAGATGACATTCGTGTCCATAGCAAAAAAA
>CASBWL010000426.1:0-224000 GCA_949130495.1 Sambucus nigra
TAGCTTTTTCTTTCAACTCTTGTCCCATCCTACTTGTGTCAAGATGTTGTCATATCTACCTGTTCACGTCTTTTCTTATATACATATATATTTACTCACATAATATATATATATACACGTTATGCTTTGTTTTTCAGTATACTATTATTATGTCCCTTTTTACTAGTGTCAAGGTGTTGTCGTTTTTACGCCCATATTTATATTATTATATATATACAATTTTTTTATATACCCATTTCTATAAAAAAAAATACTGTGTATATTAATTTTTTATAATCTAATACTATATATACGTAGTCTTTATATATTTTTTTGGGTACGGCTTTATGAGCTGCAACTAAATATATGGGTGTAATTAACAAAAGATTTAGTTGCAGCGGATATAGCCGCACCCTAAAAAATATATAAAGATTGCATATATAAATATATAATATTAGATTATAAAAAACTAATATACACATTAATTTTTTTTAATAGAAATGGGTATATGAAAAAATTGTATATATATAATAATATAAATATGGGTGTGAAAAGGACAACACCTTGATACTAGTAAAAAAGGACATAATAATAGTATACCGAAAAAAAAACATAACGTGTATATATGTAATATGTGAGTAAATATATATGTATATAGGAAAATATGCAAACGGGTAGATAGGACAGGACCTTGTCACAAGTAGGATGGGAGAAAATTTGAAAAAAAAGGCTATTAATCTACATATATTAAAAGGCTATCAATCTACACAAGTAGGATGGGACAAGAGTTGAAAATAATATAGTTTTAATGAAAAAACTTTTTTTAACAAAATAAAAACTTTTTATATCAAAAAACTGTAACACCCCGCCTAATTAAATATCGGGTGATCAGTTCTTTATTAAATTGAACTCAATGTGAACGGCTGGTTCATTCTTAGCATCAATGTCGCGAAATAAATATTTCCAATTTAAACACCCTAAATAATTAAGCTAAGTGTCAAAACAATTTAAAGTCCTTATTTATTTAATTCCTGTTATAAAAATCTTTTAAACATAAACAACTTTGAAAAATGCACATGATATAGATACCAATCATCCACCGAACCATTCCAACTAGATTACTCAAATCCAAATGAATAATCACAACCACTGACACTGTAATGTATAAAATAATCCCAAACGGAAACTAAATACAAAAATGATAGAAGTATATGCAATCCCTATCAAATCTAGACAAGAGTCTGGAAATGGGTGACACATGCCCTAACTAAAAGCACTAAACAGAATCTGAAGAACCAAGGAAGGAAGCACCAAGAATCTGAAGAACCAAGGATGAAACCCGTAGTGTGTGTATATATATATACTATCTGTACCCCACATAAATCTATGGTGCTGGCATACTCTGCTATCAAGTCCCCGTATCACTCTTACTAAGGGAAATACTAGTTCGGAATCACTCTCGAACTGTATTAACACAATACACAGACAAATAGAGGCGAAGCATAGTTCCAAATCCTAAGAGGTCTGCACATACCCTCACGTCTCTTAGAACATTTGACTATCATTTTCAGATAGCATGTATCTAGGATACTATCTTCTAGGGTACGAGTCAATATCCCCGATAAAGGTCCAATCGAGATAAGACTGTCCCGGCGCGGAAACCTCCGTGACAGCAAGTAGTCCGGGTATGATTTTTACACAGATACATAATATACGCACAGTCACACAGTCATATATATAAATATTCACATTTTTCAAATTAGGTTCGCCCACGACCCATAATTATTATTATCCGTTCTTAGCATAACTTTTACTCAACTATCTCGCATAACTAATTCGTCTCTTTTACTCTCATTTATTATTTATTTCATACTTACTTCTCATCTCTCGAAGCATTCTATCTCACTAAGTATAATTTCAGTATGTATACCCTCACTTACCTTCTAGTCTAAATCTTTCGTGAGTCTCAATCTTTTAGTAAACGTACGCACAATTTCCAATATATGAATAACTCCCCGTTAACCCACAATTTCATCCTATATTAATTTCACTCAACGGAGTCTACTTAGACCCTACTGGTCCTCTTCATAACCCATTATTCTCTATAAATAATAATCAAGGATTCCTACGTAATATAACCGGATTAAACAAAAAGGGGAAAAATCTGCATTTTTCAGGGGGGATCGATCGATCGAGGAAAGGGGGTCGATCGCTCGATCAAGTAGTTTCTTGCCCAGAATCTGTAAAATTCATCCTACGGATTTCATCCTAAACTTGTCTCCAAAACGCCATTAATGATCCCCAAACTCCCAAACAAGATTACTAATAGTTATATATACCTATATACATGATTTCCTACGTGAAACATATCCAAACTCATCAAAGGTATTGGATTAAAGGGGTAAAATTAACATAATTATCAAGAACCCTATTTTTTTATGAAACATCCATTCTTCTAATTCGTTTCCAGATTTCTTGCTTCTAAATCCATACAAATTCGTGGGTAATCCTCTACACATGATTGAGATGTCCAGAATATATTTAGTTCCTCTAAAACATGCGATTTAAAGTCTCTAAATTATAAATTTCTTTCATAAAGAGTGTTCTTAACAATCTTAAACTAACATGGATGGAACATTAACTAAAAATAAAGCAAGATAGATACTTGCCTTGGATTCAGGGATCTGATTCATTGATGAAAAAGATATGGTTGCGTTCCTCGTCGTGCGATTCACGTTTTGGTGGTGGTGGCGGTGCAATCGGGTGAGTTCTTGGCCTTAGATTGCTTGGAAAACTCTCCACCTTCTTCTCTAATGGTTAATCTTAGGTTTTGTGTTTGTTAACCCTAAGAGACAACTCCAAATGGCTGATATATCCTAAGAAAATTCGTGGGTTTAATTACCCAAAAATACAAAATGTCTATAATACCCTCTCGGGATGTCAATTAGGCCTAAAAACGCTTCGAGGCCCAAACTAAACCCCCGGGTACACTTTTATGACTATATCGACCCTTTAGGACAATTTTGCTCACTCGAAAAGACCATACGGGGGATTTATAATTTATTCACTTTTATAATAATAATTTAGTTTTGACACGACACGGGGCGTCTCGACTTAAATTTCCATAAGTGTCATCTGATTCACTCGTGACAATATTAATAAAATCAATCTCATATATTAATTTACTCATCTAGTAATATTCAACATCTTTCCAATAATTACTAACTCTCGTCACGCTAGTAAATATTTAAAATAAAATTCCGGATTAATATTAAGCTAATATCTCAATTAAATTTTAAAAAAATCCCCAATTTTAAAAGCCATAAAAATACGGGTTATTACATACTTCCCCCCTAATAAGGACATTTCATCCCGAAATTCGAAAAATAAGGTATGCCTGGAAAAAATAGATCTGGATACTCTATTAATACTCAAAATGGACTTTCGGGTAAGGCGAACTAAGCAATTTTTATTTGTTTTGCCACTCATTTTTTTATTATCAGAATATTATTCCAAAAAAGAAGTGCAAAGCAAATGAATCTGATACATAAATCAGTTAATAAAAGAATAGAAAAAGCTTTCATTGTGTCACTTAAGTTGTTGATGTAAAAAATTAGATTATCTCTAATTTATTAATCACAGATAAAATAAAATAAGACGAAAGATTTTTAAAGTGATTCAGCCTTATAAGAATGGCCTACGTCAACTGTTTTGGTATTGCTGATTATTTGCCTGAAATTTCTCGATAAGTAGTTTACCAAGAGATCCCGAGTCCCTTCTAATGAGGAGGTTACAATGTATTTATAGCGTTAATGTTGTACATGTGAAAGGACAATGCGCTGTTATCTAGTAGACATATACATCTGTATGATAATAATGAGCATTTAATGCGCATTCATCTCTTTGATTCTCTTGATTTGGATGCTCTGTACGCTTGAGTAGCTCGGACCGCCTAAGTTGCTCGGTATGATTGAGTTGCTCGGAGTGCTTGAGTAGCTCGGGGCCTTAAGTTCCTCGAGGCGCCTAAGCTGCTCGGTATGATTGAGTTGCTCGGTGACAGTATATTGTTCATTGAAAGTGTTCGTAGGATGACACGTGTCTTCAAGTGAATGGTCCACGTTAGTAAATTAAATTTGGTATCAACATAAGTTATAGGAACAGATTATATTTATCGAGAAGTGCAAAATTGTATAGATACGATCTTGTTTATAAATATAAATTATTTTTAAAGCAATACTATTTTTATAAAAATATAAATATATATTCAATTTTTATAAAACTATAGCGTTAACACTTTTTTATAATTTTTTTAATGAAACCTGATTTTATAAAGATAAGTATAAAATATTTTATTATTTATAAAAATTGTATTTTTATAAAGTATTTTTCTAAAAATGCAATTTTTAACTTCATTTATTTATATAAATTGTGTTTTAAAATGTTGTTCAATAAATATAAATATAAATTTTTGTAAGAAAAAAATATTTTTATAAAGCAATGTTAACGTTCAGAATTTGTAAATTGTGTACATTTTAAAAAAAAATATATTTTTTGAGTTAGATGGATAAAATTATTTATTATTTAAATATTAATATTTATTAATTGGGGGAAAAGATGTTTTATGTAAAAAAAAAACTTTTATATAGGGTAACATAACTCTTTGCATTAAAAGTGGATATTTGGCACAATAACATGAGGAGACATTATTTTTATATATACTGGTTATAAACCAGCGCAATGTGATTATGATCATCATTTACGCCAGAGAATCATTGCAAATTGAGTAATATGAACATTGAAGTACGATAGATGGCTGAGAAACATAGCTTTTTCATGGTGATCATCAATATTAATAATTAAGGTGGGTGTTTTGATTTTGTTTTTATGTATGTATGTATTTATAATTACAATTTGTTTAGAATTTGTGATTTTATTTATTGAGGATTGTGCTTCTAGTTGTGCTTTGTGCGTTTTTAATAGATTTTTCATTTTACTTTTTGTTTGGGTGCTGATGAGAAGAGGTATTTTGTACTTTGAGCACTACAAGTCTGTGCTCAACGCTAATCAAGATGTTGTTGCAGCGTTGAAGAGTTTATGTTGTTGACTTTGTTGTTTAAGTGGGGTGAAGTTATAAAATAATGGTTGCTTGTGTGAATGGGGATGATGTTCCCTTTGAGGTATTATGAGTGTGCTTAGGCGTGTATATTAATATAGGTGGTTGGTAATATTTAAATTAAATGAGTTGATTAAGTGGGAAAGTTTCAACAATTGAGGGGCTGTAGATAGCAGTTAACAAATTTTGAAGAAGAAGATGCTAAGAAATTTAATGGTCCATTTATAAACACCCTATATGGATAAAATTGATTATCCACAAGAGTATTATGTATCTTGCATGGATTTAAGTGGGGTGGAAGGCAAATTTAAGTAAATACTTTTAAACAATGTCGGGGGAGGGGAAAATTAAGGTAGATACTCTTAAACTATAGGAGGGGGGACTAAATACGCATAGAGGTTAAATAATTCTGTTTATACTTATACCTAGGTAAGTGGACTCTCGTGTGGAGTTGGTGAGACCCATCATATCCAAGGGTATGTATACATACATATCACAATCTTGGCATATTTTTACACTTAATGTTGTTTATATATTTCATGTAATGTTGTTTGTTTTTCTAAGATTTTCACATTTTTATATGTCGATCTTGGCAGATTTTTATATGTAATGTTGTCACTCACTTTCTTGCCATTGGTATGCTTAAGAGTGAATAATCCCGTGGGAAATAGTTGCCAGACGTCTCTCATAAGGTCTAAAAGTGTTAACTAGAACCATGGATTATGGGCACCCATTGTCCTATAGCCTCAGAACTATCATTCTTACAAATTGGGGAGATAAAGAGTACTCCTTGTGGTCAAATGTAAGAAGTTCCCATTTGAAAATCAAACATTTAAGATAAATTTTAACTTTCCAAATTTATCCTCTGAATGCCTTTGGAATGAAAGCGCGTGCGCTTGGGTAATTGATCTTCTATAGGGGTATTATTTGAGATAAATCAGACCTAGTTTTATATATAATGTTTGGAACGACACTCTTAATTCATGATGGACTAAAAAATAAGACATAATTTGGGATGGGGAGAGTATCATTCACAAAGTAAAAAGAGAGGAGGAGGGACTAAAATTTGTAGCACAAAATGCATTGATTGCTTTAAGGTCTTCAGGATTTATTGGGTTGCATTGAAATAAAAGTATGTTTAACTTAAGAGTGGATAAAGAATGTTCATTTGCTTTTGAGAAAGTTGTTGTAGCAAAATATAATTGTACTCGAAACATGGAATCATACAGAAGAAGGAAATAGTCCAAATAACCCTTTTTACACTAAGCACCTTTGTAACAAAAAAATCACCATTTATCTTAAGGGTCCGTTTGGTTCGTGGTGAAATATTTTTTACCACGTTAAGAAATGATTCACCTATGAAAAATATGTGTTTGGTTGGGCATTTAACATGGTGAAATAAAATGAATATGGTGAAAAATGAGGTGAAACTTTAACCATTTCAAACCATGGGTAAAGTGAATAATTCAACAAGTGAAAACAGTGAAATTTATCTTATTACTAAACTAACCTTTTTTATTTCCACTTACAACTATCACACATTTATTTTTCCCCCTCAATTAACACGATCATTAAATATACATTTTTTTATGTCAATTTCATTTTTAATTTAAATTTTGTATTTAAAAATAAATAAAAATTTTAAAAATAAAAATAAAAAAATGGAATAGCTATTCCTACACCCTCTATGTCTTCCCCCACGCCCCTTTTTAATAATTAAAAACTAAAAGACCAAAAAACCCTCTATGCATTTATGATTTGAACAAATATAATCTTTTGCCCAAAAATCTATTACTTAAAAAAAATATATATATATTATGAAAAAAATAAAAATATAATATTTTAAAAATAAAAATCCTAATATTCTAGAAAATTATAATTTAATATTCTGAAAATATAAAAAATTATAAAAGTTTTTTTCATTTAAAAAACATTATGTTATTTATAAAAAAAAACTTATTTTTTATTTAAATGGACGTTGATAAAAAAAATCATTATTTATTTTTAAAAAATTGACATTCCTTTTACCATTTATAGTTAAAAACTGTTTCTTTTGTTTATTTTAAAAACTGTTTCGTTATTTATTTTTTCAGTTAAAAACTGTTTATTTTACTATTTTAAAAACTATATTTTTACTATCTAAAAAAATGGTGAGCGTCAGCAGTATGTAGAGGCAGTCCGACAGCCTATACATATCGTTGACGCGGACCAACATATTAGAAAAAATGCTCTGCGCCAGCGGTACGTATAGGTGGTGGACCGCCTATACATACCGCTGTCGCGGATCATATTTTTTTTAAATAGTAAAAAATTATTTTTAAAATAGTATACAAAAACAGTTTTTAACCAACGATAAAATTTGTAAACTAAAAAACATTTTTTTAAGAAAACAGTTTCTTAAGAAAAATAAATTTTACGTTTTATATACATTTTTTCAATAAAAAAAATGGATAAGATTTTACGTTTTATACACCATTTTTTATTGAAAATATATTTTTTTTATATCAAATGTGTTTATTTTAGTTCGAGATGAAAAATTTGGACATTTAGATTTTATAAATCTAAGGGTACGATTGTCATCCAAAAGGTGTGGGGAAAGACATGGAGGGTGTGAAAAAATTAAGTCTTCTAATCCCCTTGATTAACCAGTTGGATTCTTTGGTTATCTTTCGATCTTCTTATGATTGTTAAATTTATATCTACTTCTTTTTAGGATTTTATCATCTCATGGATCCCTTTAAGGTTGATTATATTACAGTTCCAAGCAATTTGTGTGACCAAAGTTCTATATGCCATCAGCTGCTCAATTTCCTTTATCATTTTTTGATAAATTTGTTTTGATATTCGGTATTAAAGTGTTAGGATTGATGTCTTGCATTGAAAATGATGTAGCATTTTTATAGGAATACCGAATGCAAAGCCATATGGAGTTTACGCTAAAGAAGATGGTGTGTGGGTGGGGGGGGGGGGGGGGGAGAGGCATTTGATGCGTATTGATTTTGGTGATAGGATGGAAAAGGAGTTTATTTTTTTGTGGATGTATTTGAATGTAGATATTTAGATTTTTGTCTATTTTGTATGCAAATAAAAGGGTTTATGACCATTTAGTTGATGTGTTAATGTAACTTATTTGATTTTGATGTATTGAGTTTTGATTTTGTTTACGAAGAACATGATTTGGTTTGGTTTTTGATGTATTTGCTTTATTTATTATGTAAAATATATAAATGACGTAAAAATGGATGGAACAAGAACTTAAACAGGTGATTTGATATTGATTTCTTTCTATTAAGACAACAACAACCAAAGGTGGGGACCTTATTTTTTTGACTTTAGGGTAATTCTAGACAAGATTTGGACAAATTTTGGTAGACACAATGACACGACATGTCGGATCTACATTGGTTGGTGCTTTGAATGATAATAAGTGGACTCTAAATACTAATAAATGCAAATCGTACGTTAGTGTCTATGGAAATGTGTCGTGTCGGTCTAGATTACTCTAAACTTTGCGAAAACACAACATTTAAACTCAACTTGGGGATATGATTCTCTACTTGCTACATTTTCTTCAAGATTTCAACTTTCAAAATTTAATTGTGGTCTTAGAGAATGAAAAAAATAGAATCAAAACCAAAATTTGAAAATTTATGTTCCATATCATGACTAGGCAACATAGAAGAAATCATCAAACTATATGCCAATGTTGCATATATTAGCAATTTCCCCTACTTAAAATGTTCCCACATTTATATGGGCAACTTAAATAAGTAAAACATCGAGCAAATATAGAGCGGTAATCAGGCAATAAATGGGTTTATTCATTAAAAAGGATACAAAAAATTGAGGTAATTATAAAACTAAGATTTAGATGGCCCTGTGCAAAAAAAAAATGATAATATAAGGCCCTTTATATTTACTCACTTAAAAATATTGTCCCAATTGTTTTCATAACTTTCTAATAAACATAATTGTATATTTCAAGAATGAATATTAAAATAACTCAAAATAATTGTGTAGAGGAGCAAGATAAATACTTGCCATAAAGAGGATTTCTGATTCTCGGACTGAAATTGGTATGTGGTTGATCCTCTCGTTGTGATCTACACTTTGGCACAACTTTGGGTGGGAATCCTTGAGTTCTTGTCCTTGTTCTCCAATTAAGTCTTATTCCTCCTTGGTACTCCCTCTCTTTCTCTCTCTTTCTCACATAAGTTGAAACAAACAGACCACTAACCCTCAATGTTTCTATTTTAATCCTATTTTCGTCCATTTAATTACTCAAAAATCTCAAAAGACCAAAATACCCCTCTAGGGTGTCGTTGTGGGCTAAAATGCCTCGGACTCCAAATATAACACCCGAGTAGTGTTTTCTGACTATTTCGATCCTTCCGGACACACTGACGCACTCAAAATAGTCATTCTAGTTACATAAAAAAAAATACCCTTTTAACCCCCAAAAATAAAAAAAATTGACGCGACTCATACTCGCGTCCCAAACAATTATATCTTAATTGTCGTGTATCTCATCCCCGACCATATTAATATATCTGAAACCATCTATTACGTTATTCACTAATGCTCAACATAGTTATTTCTCAACATGATTTCAACATAATTATTTTCGATAACTACTAACTCTCATCACGCTAGTAATTATTACCATTAAATCGGATTAATTTTAAATTAAATTTTCTCCCTTTAAATTAATTAATTCCAGTTTCCATAATTTCATAATAAAATAAAAATGCGTAAAAATACGGGGTATTACAATAATGCATATTCTACTCCAATTAATCAAAGCATGTACATGGGAATGTCTATATACCTTGAATACCATTTAAACCGCCCTTTAGAATATGTAAAATATCTATTGAAGTATTATAAACAAAGGGAAAGGTTCACAAACTAATCCCCTACTTAACATTAGAATATGAATAGCATTTCAGTACATGAGTACATTTACTGAAATTAGAATTTAAATCATTACAATTTGAAGAACGACGGTGATCAACTTGTACATACATCATCTAAAGTTAAGTTATACAAATGAAAACTTCAAATCTTGGCTTCTAGTAGAGAAAATCCTCAAAAAATTGAAATCTTATATAGAGATCGTGAATTGTTATCTCTATTGCTTGAAATCATGTACACGGGTCATTTCTTAATCATGTATAGGAGGTTGAAGGTGCTCAACTCCCTGTTTTGATATGAAGACAAGATATGTCATGCTAGTGGGATAATATTCACGCGTATCGATTTGATTGAGCTCAAAAGAGCGCAGTTTGATGATGACTGCCCAAATAATAGCAGGTTACACCATTAGATAGTCCATTGTGGTAACATAAAATGTCAATTATTAAATAATATGAAGTACTTAAATAAGAGGGTGTAGTGGAAACTAAACCATTAGGGCACAATGCTTAGTTGAATTCAGTAGATGTAACACACTACTCAAGACAAAGAGTAATTTAAAGACAAACGAAATAAATAGAGGCAACTATTAAACAATCTAAATCAACAAGTGAATATTTTTATGTTGGAATTGTACATTGTGCCACCCCTTCTGCCCCATCAATTCTCAGTGCTTTCGTCATGGATTGATACCAACTAATGGTGAGGTAACTGGTGTGACAATAAATGACAGTAGAGAATAACTCTAGTAAACTCACATCACGTGGGAGCGTAAAGGAAAGTAAAAGTAAGGAATGAAGTTTCCAAAAAAAAAAGAAAGAAAAACAAATAACGAAGATGGATGGATATGAGAGAGATGGTGTATTGCTTATGCCTTTAGAGCTTCATGTTCATATCCCCAAACCTATATTTAAAACCATGGGAAACAAAAAAATACAAACATAAGCCATAAAAGATATGAATGTCAATTTGAAATTAAAAATAGAGTATTATGAACTTTAAACATTAACTTTTAATATGGAAGCATTCGTATCCATCGTTATGTCCTGTCAATGATTTACATCAAATAATACTACAAAAAATTAGAATAAGAAATACTTTATAAAAGGTTTATATTAAACCAAATAGCTTAACAATCCATATCAATATTAATTCACTAAAAGCTTATAGATTGAGTACATCCATAATCAATCAAATCCATGTCTTTTTATAAACTTGTTGGAAACGTTGACCCCCAATTTTAAAAACTTTCACTTTAATTTCCTAAAAGTGCGAATAAAGATGGTTCAACACAGCACACACAAATGACATATTTTAATTTCTTAAAACAAATTAAAATAAAACACAACAAAGTAAATTAAAGTAAACTCACACACACTTTAAATTCACTCAAACCAAATTAATTTAATTATCAAGTTTAAACAAAATAGACAAGAATACTATCCAATTAATTTAGTGCCAACTTGAATTAAATTACCTTAAACTAAATTTACCCAAATAATTAAACTTGCACAATTTTAATCAAGAATGCGAATTAAACCCAATTTTATTTTTTTACCCAGGCATGAGTTCTAGGTGATTTTTGCAAAAGATAGAATAAATTCACAATCCCACAACACGACGATGTATGAGGAAAAAAACAAACCGGGAAAAAAAACTCGAACGGCCTTGGCCTAACAAATTCACTAAGTACGGTATGAATTTTACAAAGACTCGATAAGAGGACTTACACAACCGACTCGAATCCCTTCAAGCCTTGACGCACTCCTTCGAACTTCAACCTCCGCCTAGCGAATAATCTCGGAGTCCATAGGAACCTCGGAGTCCACCAATTGAGACCAAACAACCATCAACCACACATGGTGCCTTTCACCATGTGAGAATGCCGCAGCGAAATAAAAGCTTCTTCTTCTTTGAGAGATGTAGAAGTAAACCCAAACTTCTCCTTCTTGTTGTAGAGATGAACCAATTGTGTTAATCAACTCCAAGCTAATATTATATATATGAAGAAATGCTTGGAATTATAAACAAAACAACTTTATAGGTGTAAACACATGTGTATGAGAGAGTTTTGTAGTTAACTTTGACACATGAAAATAAGGACTTTTTTTTAGAAAAATTCTCTCTAAAAGTTCTCAAAGATATTACAAAAGTCATAGAAAAAGTCTGTCCCGAAGTTGGTTTAAAAACTATCAAAAGAGAGTGGGACAAAGTGGTGGAAAAATGGTGTAAAACTGCCAAAACTGTTCTCGCCCAGAAATCTCGTTCGAACAAGATTTCGTTAGAACGAAGTCTCGTTCAAACGAACATCTAACGATGTTCCAGAGGCCAAATGTGAAAAGTCGTTGGCAAACTCGTTCGAACGAAATTCTCGTTCGAACGAAATCCCAGAATGTTCATTTTTAAATTTATGCCCAAAAACTTTTCATTAAAAGTTCTAAAAAAATTTCTAAAAATAAAATTCATTTTAAAATAAAATTACACCCATTGTAAAATTATTCCAAGTCTCCTAGAAATATATAAAAGCATTCATACCTTTAGAGACATGAAATATGATGTTGATGACGTGAAATGTGGCACTTGAAACTCGCTAATTGATGTTCACTTGAAATGTTGGCCGCTTCGTCTTCAACTTTACATGTCACGGGCTTTAAAAAATACAACATGAACACTATCCTATAACTCAAATGTTTTTGTTCGGAATTGATCCAAAACTACAAAGGACTCAATTGGAAATTGGTGTCCTTACAAAACTAATATATAAGACCTGATTCAATAAAGCTCATTAAAGATTCTAATCAATCTCATAAAATAGTTGCAGAGAAGATCACTTTGCTAACACATATTTGTAACGGGGACATAGACCAAAACAGTGAGAGAATCGCAAACCTCCACAACCTATAAATTTTGCCAATTTAACACCTAATTTAAAGTACTCACGATTTTTAGTTGCATATTTCATTTCCTTTTGAGTACATAAAAAATATACACGTGCCAATGACACACTTTTTATTATACCCCTAATGTACCTATCTTTAATGCACTTCTCGCATCTATTGGGTGCTGAATTTTATAAATAAAGATTGAAAATATATCAAAATTCATTATGTGACCCCATTTCATATATAACCAAAACAAACCCGAAACCACAACCAATAAATAACCAAATCAATAAAAAAAAATACACATTATCACATAATGATTCATACGACGTAATTAGTATTACCTTGGGAATCCAATGGCCTTTTAAATTAGAAACAATCATACTTCATTTAGAATAGACAAGAAAATATAGTGAAATACTAGTTACCACCCAAAAAAGAACCATATTTTCTTGCAACCACTTCTCCAATAAAGCTTAACAGTAACCTAAACAACAATGTAAAGGGCCTTGACTAATGAAAATTACAAAGTCATAGCATCAACAGTAGTTTTGAGAGCTTATATAGAGTGACACACATGGAAACATCCAACTATCATATTTATATTGCTGTCAATCACTAAATAACTTTGTTTTGAGTCCTAATCACTCATTTACTAATGAAGTTATTTATATTTTTATATTATTAATATCAATATTTATAAAGAGGTGGAAATGACAAATATCTTCATAGTTTCCAATGAAAAATGCATTAATAGTAGTAAAATTGTCATATCATCTGTGAATTAAACAAACAACAAAGTTATTGATTGTATATAAACCAAATAATGAAATGAAAAAAAAATCAAGATAATAAACACATAAATTGTAAATCACTAATTTAATTACAAATCCTCACCACAATTGGCTTCTTATGAAATAATCCATATGTCTCCCCCAAAAGAAACCTACGCATCTTCAAAATCTGACTTAACTAGGTGACATTCACCGGCATTACACACAGTAAACATGAAAAAATTGAACCAAACCCCCAAATTATTAATGTATCTACGCCGAAAATAGGAAGAGAGGCCTAACATTGGAACCCAAATTCGACAGATCTGTAAGGAAGTTCAAAATAAAGGCCATGGTTTAAAGTCTTTGATTTCAAACCAAAATAGGGAAATATTCGACAAATTTATGAGTGTGTGAGTGTGTGTGGGGGTGAGGGGTATTTACTATAGGATTGTGTGTTTACACTATGTGTGTGTGTGTGTGTGAGAGAGAGAGAGGGAGAGAAAGAGAGAGAGATGGGAGGCAGATAAGTTGACAAATGCGTGAGATGGAGAGGGAGAGATTAAGGGAGATGGGGGCATAAGAGGTAAAGAGAATGAGCTTATGTTTTTTTTCCAGAGGTTCAAGTGATTCTCTCCCATTAACCATGTCATAAGTCTCAAGTTATGATATGGCACAACGTGAGACCCTTAGATCTCAATAAGTGAGCAAATCTCAGCCCATAGATAATTTGGAACAGTAAAAAGCATTATTCTCAGACATATATATATATATAGAGAGAGAGAGAGAGAGAGATAGATAGATGGATAGGGAGTTTTATATTATATTAAGTTATTACATTTGTGTTTCGTTTTATTTTTATTTATTAACACAATGTTTTGTGTTTAATAATTTTTGTTATATGGTTTGTCAATTGACAATTTAGTTTTTTTCGTAAAAATGGAATGGAAATCTTGTGGTGACATGACTCCTTTTTTTGAAGAGATAACAATAAATACTCATTTTATTTGGTATACTAATTTACAATTATAATTATATCATTGTAAGAATTAGGATTGCTAATTATGGGTTGTAAATTTTGTAAATTATCCACCCACAACAAGTACTCTTAGTATGAAAAAGTTTGTTTTATGATTGGTTCCTTATTTGATTTGTTGAAATTTTTTCGGTGCATTTTTAAGAAATATTACTGTACACCCGCGCATCGTGCTCGTTGCGATAGTGAAGTATAATATATATTACACTTCTAATAAGATAGTATTAGAGGTGTCAATGATAATTAATGCTCCCTGTCTAGATACGCCTCCCCCTCCTAAAATTTATGCTTCATTTCACCTAAATGGATTAATAAAAAATATATTTGGAACAAAAAAAATGAATAAATTAAAAGTCCCTTGAAAATGAAACGATGATCAGTTATAGACTTCATTAATTAATCTCTCGATCCAACACAATCTATATTTAATTAATCTCTTTTCACCATTCTCCACTCAAATCACATTACACAATGCTACGAATACCACTACATCTATTTAGCGTTTTTATTTCTATAAAAAAAAAGTTTTCAAAATTATATTTTATATAAATAAAAAAATGTTTTTGGTTATAAAAATATTTTTAACGTTGTATTTATAGAAAAAACTTTAAATTTTTATTTATAAATGACATGGAGTTTTTTTAAATAAAAATAATAAAAATATGTATCGTTTTTTTAATAGATAACTATATGTAGCCCCCTAGTTAATAGTTTTTTTATAACCAAACCCCCTTAAAGCTAGGTTGCACATTTCGGCCCCTTTATGCACGAAGTTCCTTAAATCATGGATTCTGGTAACTCATATGTGTAATAGTAAATACCATTTTGACCCTTGTAGCCAACACATCAGTTTTTCATTAGAGCGTGAAACTCCATTACTTACCGTTCTTCATATATAACAGGTTGGGATAGGAGAATCCCATACATATGGTTGAGGTTTAAACTGTTTAGAAGTAATATACACCTATAATATTGTATAAAAACCCATAACCCATAAAAGTCTAGGTATCAATGATAAATCCATAAATAAGAGATACCAGATCATGAATATGGTATCTTTTTTAAACACCATATATATGGTATCTAAGCATCTATTAACACTTAAAAATTTTGAGCGTATGAACTATTCCAAAAAGTTTGAACACCAAATCCAAGTTTTGGTTTATATATATATATATATATATATATATATATATATATATATATATATATGTGAGTTTATGAGAGCAGGTATCTACCAAAATCCATTAAGAAAGCAACAGGTTTCTACCAAAAATCCATAAAGAAAGCAAAACCATTAGTAAAGGAAAAAAGCAGTAGGTATCTACCAAAATCCAATAAGAAAGCAAGATATTTTCCACCATGATATATATATATAGACACACACACACACACGCGCGCGCGCGCGGGTTTACGTGAGGTATCTACAAAAATTCATTAAGAAAGCAAAATATTTTCCACCGTGATAATATGAGATGTGATATGATCTTTGTATGTTGTGATAATGAAGCTTTTATTTACTTGTAGTTATCTGCATGAGGCATCCGAAGTACAAGTTGTACTGATGGGTTGACAATGAGAGAGGGGTCGCAATGTTTAAGTAAAAAGTATTTGGACCTATTTCTGTAATTAACATATAAGAGGGGGTGATATCTAATTGTCCCTTTTTTAATATATAACACGTACATTTTTTTGAAGTTTTTATTTATAAAAAATAGTTTTTAAGTTTTCAAAGTTTTGAAATTGTTTTTAATATAAATAAAAAAATGTTTTTCGTTATAAAAACATTTTTAACGTTTTATTTATAGAAAAAACTATAAGTTCATATCTATAAATGACATACAGTTTTTTAAACTAAAAACAAATAAAAAATATGTAAGTTGTTTTGAAGTTTTTTATATAATAAATATATATAAAAATAATGGATAAGTTTTATTTATGAAAAATTTAACCCTTTATAATGGTTTTAAGATCAATATCGAATTTATGATATATATCAATTTTTATATTTGTTATTATATTTGTTTATTATACATCGCTTGTTTATCGCTCGGTTAATATGCTAGTAATAATATAATACAATAAATATTGATACAAGGTCGTGCTATTTCCACCAAATTTTTTTATCCAAAACACCATTTTCTACAAAACACCACATAAGTACATATTATTTATACAAAACACCAAACAACCAACCTCCCAAAATTTTCAACTTTACTTTTTTTCTATTTCCTCTCTAACTTTCCTCCCAACCCTCTCTCTCGATCTTACATCATACTCTCATTTTCTCTCAACATTACAACTTAATCCCATCTACCTAAGCCTTACTTTATGTTATGTTACAACATTACAACTTACTCCCATTACTGTATTTTATCGTCTCAATTTACTAATTTCTAGTATAAAACCCTAGCATGCAAATCCAATTATAACCTCTAACATGCAAACCCATTTAATAACCCTAATACGAACATTGGTAATATGTTGCATAAAAAATAAATACACAAACTAGGGTTTTAAAACCCTAAAAAAATTATGTGAACCCTAAATCCACAGTTGGTCATCGCCGTAGGTGTTGGTCTAACTCGATCGAAGTTAACTGTATGTGGCTTTATTTCGGTTGCATCTCACCTTGATTTTATTTGTTTCGATTGCTTCCCATCGTATTGCTGTTAGATTTAATTTCTTCCAACCATAGTCCACTTACCACTTGCCACTGTAACAACTGTTTTCACGGCCTCTTCGAACAGTATATAACTGTTCAACACAAGTAGTAGTTTTGATACCATTCTATGTTCAATAAATGTGCTAGTTTTGTCCCACCTAGTCTAACTATGCTCAATACATAAAACTCATGTGTGCGTGTGTGTGCATGTGTGCATGTGTGTGTGTGTGTATATATATATATATATATATATATATATATATATATATATTGCTAAATATATGTATGTATGATTTTGTTAAATATAAGTGCCTCTATATATATGTATTGCGTTGTTTAGATAATTTTTTGTAAGTTTGTATGTGATGTATGTATGTATGAATCATTACTTAATAAACCACATTAGCATTCTCTGTTAGTATAATTTTGATGTTTCATTCTTTATTCTTTCTTTGTTAGTATGAACTTGTTAATTTGATGTTCATTTACTAATATAGTTTTGTTAATTTCTTATGTATATCATATAAATGGGAAGAAGTAGAAATCCTCATACAACATCAGAGCGAAAGAAGAGGTTGGAGGTGGTAAAGGACATTTTAAGCAACCCGTATTGTCTAGTAGTAGTGATAGTGGTGAGAGCAAAGAATATTCTTCTACGCAACAGTCATTGAATAAAGTTGTTGACCAGGTGGTTGGTGGAGTACTAGTAGTTGGTGAAGGGGGTGTGGTAAAAGCGATGGAGATTCCAGAGGCTGGGGGGTGATAGTGAAGAGGGAACTGATAATGAAGAGGTCGAGAAAGGAGATAAAGAAGAAGATAAATAAGGAGAGAAAGGATATGAGAAAAAGGAGAGAAATCAAGAGAGAAAGAATGAGGGAAAGAAAAAGATAAAGAATGAGAGAAAGAAAAAGATGGAGAAATAAAGGAATAAGGATAGGGAGATGTGAGGGGGGGGGGGAGATAGATAGATAGATAGATATATAGAAAGAGAAGCCCAAAGATTATAAATACGAGTCTTCTTCATTGGAAGATGAAATGTAACCATCGACATCCTCTAAAGTGCCCGAGATAAACAACGAAAAAAAACAGCCACTCGGATTCACAACCATTTGAAGGGTGCACAACAAATAACCCTGAATTGCTAAAACAATTCATAACTATATCACTTATTCGATATGAAACCGAGACGAGGAGTGGGGCGTGATGAAGTGCATGCACCACTTCAAAAAATCTACCAAGTGGGACATAGAGAAGGAAGACGTGCGGGTGGTTGAGTTGGTTAAGAACTCGGGTCTTTGGGGTTTGATTAAACACTCCTATCGGTACATCGACTACGTATCGATGTTGGCATTCATCGAACGGTGGCAACATGAGATGAATTAATTCCATATGCCATTCGGTGAGATGACGATCACCCTTAATGATGTGTATTATCTCCTTAAAATCCAGGTAGTTGGTAAAACGGTGAATGGTACCATTTTTAGGACAGCTGAGGAGAAGGCGACACAAATTCAATGGCTTACCAAATATATCGGTTGTACCGAGGAGGAGGCTCTAAAGGAATACAAGCCTGTGTATGTTATACATTTTGATTGTATTATGAATATGTTAAAGGGGAAGGTTAAGAAATTGGGGGAGGATGTTAGGAATAAGCAGATTGAGTAAGTCGTAAGGGGGTACTTATTGTTTATGGTCAGGTGCTTGTTGTTCACTAACAAATCAAGGAACCGAGTCTCAGTCTGCTACCTCTAGTCATTGCGAAAATTTGGGAAATGTAATGAATATTCTTGGGGATGGGCGTATTAGCACATTTATATCGGCAGATGGGGGTTGCATCACGGGTAGACGTACGACAGGTGCCCGGATATCTCCCATTCTAGTGGTAAATATTTTAAAGTTGTCTCGTACTTTTTATTTTGTTTTTTTTCTATATAAATTTACCAATTAATTTATCAATTTGATGCATGCGTGGATATATGACCACTTTCACATGGCGAGGGATGTTAGAAATCTGGAGTTTCAGTCGTCCGAGCCGTGTCTATGAAAGTGGAGGGCACAAACGGTGTCAGGTGATGCCTTTGCACAAATACTAAAGCTAAGGGAAACCTTAAACCATTCAAAATTAAGTATTATTTGTTTTCAACGTAATATTTTAATATTTGTGCCCTGTTTTTATATGTTAATATTTGGAATTACGTGTAGGTTGTCTGGGATCCCTACATTGAAAATCTTGAGGCCTACCCATTTCAGAAGGTCTTGTGGTACAACGACCTCCTTATTTGCTAGAATATTGGTGAGGGTCCTACGCCAGGTTGGCCGTGTATAAACAATCCATATACTGCTAATGCGCCTTATATCAAAAGAGAGGGGAAATACCCATGCCCGCTAAAGAGTTAAGTTTGATATCAAGAAATGGTATCAACTTAACAAGGTGGACCATGTTCTTTCCAATGCCAAACGCTCGCCTGGGGTGAGGAGCATTCCTTTGGAATGTGTGGATGGGTATATGTTTTGGTACCTAGAAAAATCCCATTAATATATTAGAAATCCCGAGCATCGTATTCGGAAGCCAAAGTTAAAGCACTCCAATAAAATGGTGAGTTGTGAAATTTCCTAAAATTATTTATTTTCTTCACGTATTTTTCTAACACAGTTGATGGTAATATGTATATAGGCCCATGGGATAGATGTAGCCATCAACTTCCTCCTGGAGGCTATTGACACCGACTCGAACCAAGATGTTTTCGGATGTCCTTGAATTATCACATGTAGTGCTTGGCACCTTACTTGAGGCTAAGGTAGCGCAAGCTCAAAAAGGAAAGAGAAAGTCTCTGACCCGTCAAGAAACTCTAACTAAGGCATTTCATGATCCAACCCCCAAGCAAAAAGCCCCCCCCCCCCCCCTCCCCGAAGAGTTCAAAGAGAAAATAGAAAAAAATTATTGAAACAATTTGATTGTAATTGTATTTTGAAACAACTATTATGTAATACTATTGTGTTCGATGTACAATGATTATTGTAAATTTTATAGGAACAAATTTGAAATAATTAGTGTGTATGCACAATATTGTTGTATATGATTTGGTATGGACAATATTGTTGTATTGTGATTTGCTATGCATTGAATTTTGAATGTGATTTGGTATGCACGGGTTGTATTTTGTTAGGCACAGACTATGGTATACATGGTATTTGGTATGCATGGCCAAATTCACGGCATAAGTACCACGGTCTAAGACCATCGTTCTAACATTATATACGGTGTAGTATAACTGCAACTTATATTGTCCATGTTAATCTAATTTAATGTATATGTAATATTAATGTTGTGCAATTGATAATATGATATTTTAATGTATATGTAGTACCAATTTAATGTAATCTTCTTTGTGATCTGGAATTTTATAATATGATATTTTATAACGAATTTCAAGTGACGAAAAATATTTCATCACTTTACCAATTGATGAAATAATTGCTATAACCAATTTACTATAGCCAAATTGATAAGATAAAGAAATTGATAATATAAACTTCTATAACCAATTTACGTATTTGCATAAAAAGTTATCAAAAGTTACAATCAATGCTATCATCAAATTACATAATTCAACAAAAAATTACAAAAAAGTTAAATTTAAGCCACCGTCAAGTCCTCGTCTTTATCTGATGATATCAAGCATTGCGCAATGTCGTTCGGAAATATGTTCTGAAAAGTTTATAAGCGAGACTTTAACATATTAGCCCACTCTAGGTCATCTTGAGTGGCCCTCGATCTCTAGTGATAGGCAAACGGTAGAGGGGACAAAATCGTGTGCATTTTAAATTAACCTAATGATTATTTGAGATGTTGAGGATAAAGGCAATGCGTTTATCGTCTCTCGGAGATTTTGTCTCAACGTCGAATGGCACGAAAGTTAAGCATTATACTTTGAATATCATTACAACCGTAAGCTTAAGTGCATTAGCTGCAAGATAGCTAAACTCGATCATGATAAACTAATGTTCGCTGGTGTATGACTGTCTGAAGTAGTCCAATCTCCTCTCGTAATCCTTAATATCATATGAGTTCACAATAGTAGCCCATAAAGGCTTGTCCTTATGTAGCTCGAATAATAGTGCACTACAGATATCATTAGAATGATGTAGTCTATCCCCAACACCATCTCGTTTGGAAATAGCCGTATATCCACAGTTCCCATCAGATTTGACATCGAGTATCTCTTCCACAAATGACTAGTAAAAGTCAGGAACGTGCTTGATATAAATATTATTCTCCCTAGACTATGTCTCTTATTTCACTCCCGTTAATGGGGTCCCGTTTCAAAGTTTTTTTTCCATCTCAGTCGTGGACGGTACATTCCGCTCCCAAGCACAAGGGGTTATTTTGGTAGATATATCAATAAACTTCTTCCCTTTAAATGGCCTACCCTTTTAATGAATTTGAACGGGCCCAATCAAAGGCGTGCAAGAGGGTTGAGCGATTTCCAATAACTTGCTTAACATCATCTTTGTGACCACTTCACCCACCTCAGTCCATCGTTTCTTAAATAATATCATCTCTAGAGTATTCAATCTCACGGTATCGGGGGATATCAAGGACAATCGTAAATTTCTTCTAGTGAACGTCTAGCGCCCACTGGGGTATTGCTTGGCATAACTTCTCCCATTGGGCCAACTCGTGAACACATGGTAGTCCATAAATCATATGAAGTTTGTGTGAGCATCGTAACTCTATATATTGGGTGTTAGTGGCAGATTTGCTCAACACCGATCTCATACAATCGATCTCCATAACACTTAAATATAAGGCATAATGCGATGCCCTACCACATATCTCGTGCATCAAATTAGTCATCGTGATCATGCTTGGTTGATTGGAGTGATTTTCGAAACTCCATTCGTATTTGCATCACTTGGTGGCCAAGCATGGCATCCATTGCCTTCCACATGGTAGCAAATGAACCAGTGCTATTTGTTATGCATTTTTTCAGTTGAGCATGAGCACCCTCCACTCTGTTGGTTGTGTGGTTGACACGGTGATGTGTCTGGTTAGTCCATGCATGTGCAAACTGATACCATAGAGGCATCCAGCTCTTTTGTATGTAAGCAATCATGTTGGGGTAGTTATGCCAATTTTGTCGAAAAATCGCCCATGTATTCTCAAAATCAATCGGTATCTCAGACTCCATAACCCCAATCCAACCCTGCATAAATAGTTTCTTATCTTGGTCTTTGATATTATGTTTTACACATGCACCTTCTATGTTTTTTTGAACATAGAATAAACATAATAGAAAAGGGCCAAGTGGAAACACTGTTGGCACCGCATTTATACAATATTTTTATTTGTCATAAACAATAGCTTGCGGCGAAGCTTTTGGCATGTATAGTGACTGCAAATGTTGCAATGCCCAAACAAAATTCTACTCTCTCTCATTCTTCAGAGAAGAAAATGCAATGCAAAACGATTACCCCCCATGGACGTGACTCCAATCATCTCGAACAACATCATATTATACCGATTGATCTTGTAGGTGCAATCGATCACCAGTACAGTCGGGAAGCACTTCACCAATAGACAAAAGGTAAGATGTGCAAAAAATAAATCCTCTACCACATCTGCTTGCTCATTCATTCTATGCCAGTGAATATAACTCTTCTCTATTAGAAAATGCATCAACCGTTGCATCGTGGTCCTCCCTTTCATCTCATCATTTTTTATTTTGTGTTTTGCGTTATAAATTGTTATAATGGATGAACAATTGTATTTCGATCGATGTTTTAATAAGTGGAGTGCTTTCTTTGGATCCTCCCATTATTAATCATCTCACTTGTAATGTTCCAATCTTATCATGAAAGTCGAGTGGCATAAGGGTGTCCAACGAATGTTTTAGATACCTCGTGATTGTTTAGCCCACAAATAACTTCCACCCCCCCAACGACCATCATCGTGCGGAATGCCTTTTAATCGAAAGGGACAATCACACTTTCTTGTTCCAAAAATCGCTTCCTCTTCTTGTCCACCCCCTCATCTTTTCTGAATCTATGAAGCTCCTTGTGCTCACAACCAAGTACGCCCTTACCTTTCTGACTAAACCGGCCTTGTTGGATTTTAAAATGATCACGATAGCATGAAGTTTGTGACCAATTTGTGGACACAATTAATCATCTCATCATAGTCATCGAAAATCTTCACAAGTATAACATTGATAATTGAAGTTAATCATATATGTAATTTGCAACTATACATGATAAAACATGTTCAATATAATATAAAGAAACTAAACATGCCTTGGTAGTGGTTAACTCGACTGCATGGTCTTGGGTAATTGCATTAACATTCAATCTTTCTTCCACTCCCGCATCCTGCAAATGCATATAATCAAATGTAGTGCCATCCAATTATGCCATTAAAAACCTGAATTAATGTTTTTAAATTGCGTGATATGTTGTTTTACCGTAGACAAAGTGAAATTTGGGAACAAATTACGCAAACATTAGCCCGAGGTTGATGCCGTAGCTTCCCCATTCGTGCGTTATTCATGCATACTCGATTTATCGGGTGAAGCACGTTGAGTAGATACACTCGATATAATAATGTTGTATATATCTTGCCAAAATGAATCATCAAGTGATGAGTCATCTAACTGAAATGATAATATAATAATCAGTACAATATGAATTGTAAATACAATAAAAGTTAAGATACGGTTATCACAAATTAATAAAAACACATCCACAGTTGGCCTACACCATAGGATTGAAACCACGATCGAATGTAAATGTTAAGGGCTACACATGGTCTTAGGATACCGTGCATATGTAAACAAATTGTTGAAAGAAACTGGGCAAGACTACCCACGGTTAAAAGTACCCGTATGCATAGAATTGACGGCTAGAAGTAATCGTTAAAGCCTAACGACGGTTTAAAGTCACCGAACATTACAATCTTACGATTACATTAGCCCGGACATTAATATTTCATACCAGTGACACACGGTATAGATAAACCGTGGAGAAACAGGTTACAGTTATAATCCACCAAAACTACTCATCACTTACGATGACGGGGGGCGGTAAGTCTAGTAATTCCGTTTTTTTAATCTTATCTTCGTTTTCAAATAGTTTTAGATATTATATACTCAGTAGAGGTATTTTAATACCTCAAAATCATCAAGAGAGCATTGGATGTTCAACTTTTAGTAAGCTTCAATATCAACTTTATTTTCTTCAACCATTGCAATATAGCCTATTTCACTTGTGATTTCTGTAGACAAACAACATAACAACACCACAACAACACAAAGGATCCGCGGAAATGGAGCTATGGGACAAATGAACAAGGTGAAATCGCCAAGTTAAACGGTGAGAGAGTTGGTTTCAGTGCAAGTTGAAGAGTTTTGAAATTTTGTAATTTGCGGTGTTTTAGAATTTTTGGTGTTTGATTGTGTAATTTTTAGATTATTTTAGGGTATTTTAAACATTTTGAAATAATAAAAAGGTACAATATATTTGGGTGTTGTTAGTAAAGTGTGCATTTAATTTTTATGTGATGTTTTGGATAATTTTTTGAGTTTTTTTGGCTTAAGTCGCATCTTTTAAGATTTATTATTTTTCCATCCCATGTATTTTTAAAATTATAATAAGTCATATAACCACAAAAAATCACCCATAACCACTCTATAACCGTCACTCTTCATTTTCTCAGAGAATGACACTCGTCCATAGTAATTACTATAGAATCAATAACTAAAAAAATAAAAATATGAAAGTGAGTATAAATAAATCTTAAAAAATGAGATCAAATAATTAAGGGCGGTTTGACAACCCAATTTTAAGACTTAAAATTAAAATTAAAAAGTCAATATCAAATCCGTGAAATTAAAATTACCATTCTCGTCCTATTTTCATACTTTGAAATTGTACCGACAAAAGGATACTAAGATCCTGTTTGTTTGCACCTCTGAAGTCTGAACTTAAGCCATTCATATTTCAGAGGGAGCAAAAATATGTTTGTTTTTCATAGGATTCAGATAGCAACGATAATATTTTTGAGTTAATGGTTCAGAGGTTCTAAACCCTCTGAATCTGAACACTTAAATCTGAACGAAAGTTTGTTTCCAATAATACTCTTGAAATGACAGTAATACCCTTGAAATGACAGTAGTATAGATAATTCATAGATAATAAAAAAACTGTTTTTTCTACTAAATAAAATAAAGCTGTTTTTTCTACTAAATAAAAAAAAAGTTGTTTTTTAAGCTGTTTTTTCTATTGAATAAAAAAAGCTATTTTTTCTACTGAATAAAAGAAAGTTGTTTTCATTAAAAAAAAAACTATTTTTTCTACTAAATAAAAAAAGGCTGTTTTTTCTACTAAATAAAAAAAGAAGCTGTTTTCATTATAAAAAGAAGCTGTTTTTTCTACTAGATAAAAAAAAATGTTTTCATAAAACAAGGAAGCTGTTTTTTCTACTAAATAAAAAAAAGTTGTTTTCATAATGTTTTAAATATACATTTTGTATATAAAATAAATATAAGGGTAAATTAGTCTAAATAATCTGTATTTAGATTTCAGACATAAATCTGCAAACAAACCGTATATATTCAGAAGTTTCAGTAGGACAGCAAATAAATAATTTTTTCAGATTCAGACTTCAGATTTCAAATTCGAACTTGAGACTCAAATAAAAAAATAAAAGCAAACTAAGAGTTGGGGAAAATTCTGAGAACCATTTGATAAAACACACACACATTAAAGGCGCGCCAACGTCGCGGTGGTACGTACAGCCATCAACCCTTATTCCATTTTATCTTCGAAAATTTCCCGCGTCTTAAATAAAATTGTTCAATCTGCTTTTCTGAGCTAAAAAAACCTAAATCTAACAAAGCAAAGTTTTTGTCAAATAGCCCTCCAAACCCCCAAATAAAGCTAAACAAAACCATCGCCGGAAAATGTCTACCTGACAGATGTTCACCGATACCGGGAAAAGTTACCGGTGGGAGATTTCCGACCCAATTAAATCCGGCAAACAACTACACTGTGAACCAACTCAACAACCTTCCTCTGTTAATCGTCTCCCCTCCACAGCAGATCTCTTGACTCAAGGTATCTATATATACAAACACACACACACACACACACACACTCACATATTCATGTATCATGTATGTATGTGATTGTTTGAATTAGTAATATTTGCTTAACTCTGAGGATGCTCAAAGCTGATGGAAATTGGGGGTGAACATGTGGAGAGTCTTCCAATGTTCCAAACCGGATCAGGAAAATCAGTTGTGCTTAAGCAGTCTTCTATTTCGAAAGCTTTATCTATTCTTGGCGACGAACCTAATTCTACCGCCCATACAGTTACAGGTATCTAGGTTTCAATAATGTTCTTTTTCTCATTTTGTATTTCTATGTAAGATGCTATTGATTAACTTTTGTTTAGTTGTTGGAAAATGATGTATCAAAATTCTGTATATTCAATTGCAAAATGTCTATCATATTTGTAAGGTAACTACATTAGTTGTTAGGGGAACAGGCCTGTCCTGAGATTTGGAGTGCCCTGTGCAAAACTAAATTTAAGGCCCTTACAAAAAAATATTATAAAAAAATATTAAATACCTAAAAACTCAATTAAAAATAGTTCTTCTAGCATTTCTACTTACAAAATCACTGATTAAACACGCAATTAACAATGAATCTAATAGATAATTTATTTTTATTAATATCTTAATTGATTGAATATAAAAAAAATATGAAAAAATGTCACCTGGTTTGAGCCATTTATTATTCCCTCTCCAATTTCATCTACTTGGTTAGTGTAGAAAGTAATAACCTGATAACAAAAAAAATAATTACATAAAAAAAAGATTAATAAGTAAGACCTTGATGAATTAAAAAATAAATTAGTATAAAAAAACATAACCGACAATAATCTACATTTACTTTAAAAACCTATTCATACTTAAAAGAAAATAGATTAAAAAACTATTGTTTATTTTAGTAATCTATTTTTTTTTTTCATAAAAAAAAATATAAAGAGGTCTTAATCTTACATTTGCCTTCAAGATTGTTGACTATGCCTTTTTTAGACCTCCTGCAAAAATCAATAAAAAAAATTATAGTAATACAAAAAGAATAGAAGCAATCTAGTATCAAGTGCATTTGTACAGAGAGAGAAAGAGGGACGTTGGAGAGAAGAAAGAGAGAAAGAGAGAGAGTGGGGCGGTGGAAATTGCAAATGAAAGAGAGAGTAGACACCAAAAAGATTGTGGGTAGTTTAAAAAATGAGTCCCTAGAAAAATGGGAATCTTAAATGAGTTGGATCAGATTTTTTTGGATAGTTGAACCATTCTTTATACATATTTTTTTATAGTTGATAAAATGGGCCCCTAAAAAATTAAACTCATTTTAAAATGGACACCTAAGAATATACATAAAATATTTTTGAACTCCTAAAATATATATATATTAATGCTTGTTTTAAAATGGGCCCTGTGCCATTGCCCACCTGGCACATGGCCAGGGCCGGCCCTGTAGGGGAATGTAGTCTTAAAGCCCTGCCACTTTGAAGTTCTAATGTAAGGTCAAAAAACTTATGATGTCTTAGTTTGCGGTCCGTGCCTTTTAAAATTATTTAGGATGAGGTCCCTTGTAATGTAATGTAACACTGAAAGACTATGAAAAACTCCCTCCATCCCAAATTAAGGGTCCCTATTCATTCTTTTGTATAGATTAACGATACACCAAATCAACGGCCATGATCAACACTTGATCACTATTGTGAAATGTGGTTCGTTGATTACGTTCAGAAAAGGAAAGTGGACTACTAATTTGGGACAACCTAAAAAGGAATAGTGGATTTTAATTTGGGACGGAGGGAATATAATTATATTATCACACAATTTACAAATATAACAATGTAACAGTGTTATATACGAAGTGAGACTGTTATATTATGAAATATAACTATTACAAACAGTTGAATTATCACACAACCGTTTTTATCTAACAACACAAGAATTGCACACTTAACACTTAAAAGTGTTGGGTTGCACACAAAATGCATTAACATGAGTGGTTTCGGATGAGTTCTCTATTATTATTAACTTAGTGTTGGGATTTTTCGGGTTTTGGAAACACTATGCTGTATTGAATTTATGTGGCGAATTGTATTGATTCACTCGTGTGTTTTTAGTCAGAGAAAGGCAAAATAAAGTCGTCTACATTACATGTTCTAATCTATAGCTGCATACAGTTATGCATTATACTTGCTTGTTCTTTTAATTTGTAGAGAAATATTATTAAATTTATTACATTGTGGGCCAATCGCGTGGAAGAGATAACAAAGGTAGTTCCATGTTCCAGACAGGGTCGGGGAAAGCAGTTAACATATTTTCCACTGGTCTTGTGAGAGCGAAGACATTGTTAGGTTTGGAAGATAAAAACTTCAACGACCATGAGACTTTTCATGGGCTTGAACAGAAAAGGAAGCAGTCAGATGCTAGTCAATCCTTCTGTTTCCAAAACCAATCTCATTTAGAGATGACAGAGGTTGTGACCAATACAGGGGAAAATGATGGTATGTCAGTTCCAATATCTCCATTCACTTTTAAGTCTGCTTCATTAGGAAGTGGATCCAAGGACACTCCTCTGAACAGCAAATTTATCACCCCTCTGAACAGCAACATTGTGTCAGTTCCTTGTGGTAATTTCTCATGATTTTTCAGTATCCTCTTGTTCTTCTCAGTTATCAAAACTTTTCTTCTTCTACACATATAAGGCATTTGTTGTGTACCAGGTACATCAACCTTAGCTCCAGAAGTATCTAGTTGCCAAAAAAGGTTTCCACTCGATACCCAATCCAGGCTCCGCGAAAATATATCAAGGAATATTTTGGAGTGGCTCCATCCAAGTATAACATGGTGAATAGACTACAAGCACGACTGTTTTCAATTTACATGTTGATTATCCTCTAGGTCGCTAACACTTTATATGATGTATTCGTAAATTCAGTTGGAGAACTTGCCGGATTGGGTAAGGAGGATGAATCCAGAGAATGCAGAAAATCATATGTTCTGTGATGAATCTGGTTTAGACTGCTTTGGAGCAGAAGCTTTTTCCTACATGTTGGCTGAATCCGGAGCTTCCCTGCAATATATTTCTAAAACGTAATATGTACCCAAACTTTTCTGCATAGATTTTTCACATGGTAATTGCTGAAAAATTGTGTTGCTCTACACACCAGCACACCCATATCAAGGGTATTTTCATTTCACCAAGGGTTGAACAATACCTGATGCCAGTCTCGTATAGGAATTAACTTTAAGAGCACAACACACCTACTATACAGTAATAATACCTCATTTTAAGTTCAATATTTACATGAATGCAGAGTGCGTGAGACCAGTCAGGGGTAGCAAACTATATACACCAGTGTTGCTTAATATACACATGTACTCTATGAAGCACAGATGTGGGTGTGACGATTCGAAATATCTTAAAAAGTTAGTATTCGTGTGCGTTGCGAGATATAATAAAAAAATATGAAATGTATTATATTATTCCTTAATTTTATGTAGATGGTACATTAGGTTTAGGGGTGACAATTCGTGTTATTGGGTCGTGTTTTCGCCTAACACGACACGACAATGAAACATTAAACAGGAACACGACACGACACGACACGCACGGAGTCGTGTTTTTTTAAGCACCAAGAGCACAAATCACGTAAAAACACGATTAACACGATTTTTTAAAATTACAGCGATTTACACTAAACCAATTTTTTGTTCAAAATAACATGATTAACACGAAACCGGTTTGAACAATTTTGTTGTTCAAATTACAGCTATAATGCAACAAATTATTGTTTAAATCCACGCAACCTGTTAAGGCTGTTAAAGCCACGCAACAAATCAATGCAACATAACCTGTTAAAGCCAAAACAGTGTTTTAGATCCACAGCTAATATGTTATCGTTTGCCATCATCTGTTAAAGCCAGATCAATGCAACATAAATTGTTATCATCCAAGCCACAACTAATGTAACATAAAGTGTTTAATCCAACATAACAGGTTAATTACGGGACCTGTTAATGCCAAAAAACAGTCACACATAATTACAGCCACACCCACACATACAATAGTATTTAAGCTGGACAGAAAAACAGCATATATAGTGTTTAAACTGGACAAAAAATATAGCCGCTTCTTATGCTCCCAGAACAGCCACAACCCTTTGCAATCAATCCAACAAATCAGCCCTGCACTAAATTAGAAGTAACTCTCAAAACAATTTAATTTCTGAAACATGTGATAAAAATTATGAATTACCTGGAATATGGTTTCACCCTTGGTCTCCAATTGAATTATATCTTCAGTTAATTCAAGTAAACTTATCTCATCATCACCTACAAAGATAAGTAGGTAAAATCCAATTAAATAAATATAACAATTAATTATGTCAAGATATAAATTATTACTCAATCGGCTCGATTATACCCCTTACTCCAAATAACCAATCTCTTGTGCAAATCAAAGCCTCTACAGTCTCAGCTTTTAAAACACTTCGATATTGATTAAGAACGCGGTCTCCATTGCTAAATGCGGATTCCGATGCTATGGTTGATATTGGAATGCTCAAAATGTCACGGGCCATGCAAGTAAGTTCTGGATAGCGATATTGATGGGCTTTTCAAAAACTAAGAACATCCGACTCTTCCTCCAAATCACTTCTCGGCTCATCCAAATACATTTCAAGTTGCGTCTTTTGCGCACAAGCATATTCTAGACTCTCATATGCAAAAAATTCCTATATTTAAACAACAATAGTCAATTAAGTTTAAAATAATAGCCAATTAAAAAAAATTTAAAGAAAAGAATATGTGAATTAAAAAACTCTTTAAAAAAATTACCTTAAACATGCTTTTTGTGCTTCTACCAAGTGTTGTTTCTTTCCTCCTCTCCAATGCGAGATTAGCCCTAACACACTCCAAAAAAAAGTTGGTGTAGAAGGTGATTTTGACACATACTCACCAAAAATAGGAACCATTTTTTCACGAACAAGGGTACTTTGATATGAATCGGAGCCATAAAGTTTCTTATATGCAAACTCGACATACTGTAACTTATAACGAGGATCTAAAATTACCCCCATTGCCAAAATCAAACTATAATCACACCAATACTTTGAAAACTTGGCATACATTTTACAAGCCATCTCCCTCATAAATCCATCCGAGCTTTTCATTTCTTCTTTTAACGTTAATTCAACCATAGAAACAGAAGGAAAATACAAGTTTGAAGTGGGGTGTTTGTTACCCGAAAAAATAAAAGTAACTTCATAAAAAACTTCCAAACACCAAAATATTTTTTCAATTTCACCCCACTCTTCTCGATTTGGACAATGTGTGAAATTAGAACGCTCAATGCTAAACGAGCAAAGGCACGGCGATATAAAATAACACTCTCAATCATAGGGGTGACAATTTTTGACACGACACGATAACCCGACACGAACTCGACACGAAGTTAGCGGGTTAGGGTTGACGATTTCTTGACACGAACCCGAATATGATACGACTCGCCAACACGAATAATAAACGGGTTGTGTTAGTGTCAAACACGTTTAACTCGAAAATGACACGAATAGACCCGTTTAACTCGTAGTTTATGGAGATTATATTAGATAATTTATATATCTTGATTGACATTCTATAAAATTCATGGAGAATTGGATGATAAGTTATTTATGTGTCGCAAGAAGTTAAAATTAATTAAATTTAAGTTATTGTAGGGCTATGAGTTGTATGATTGGTTAAGAGAGAAGAAAAAAATTATTTTATATTTTACTTAATGGGTTATGCGGGTCAACCCGAACACGACACGATAATAAATAGGTCGGGTTAGTGTTTTCCCATCTGACACGATTAGTTAAATGGGTTGGGTTAGGGTTGACTAATACTTAACACGAACCCGACATGACACGACCCGAACACGACACGACGCACACGAATTGCCACCCCTACTCAATCATAAGAAATGTTGCATTCCACCTAGTTAGAACATCTTGACGCAAACCTTTCTTAGGGCTTAAGTTCACAAATTTCACACAATCCTTGAACTTATGTTTTCTCACTTGTGACCTTTTAACGTACTTCATACACTCATGAACTTTCCCCATCCCCTCATCTATTGCTTTCAACCCATCTTGCACAATTAAATTCAAAACATGTGCACAACATCGGACATGAAAAAACTCACCATTACTCAAAAGTGCACTTTCATTATTTAGTTGACTTTTTAACAACTTTACAAAGGTATCGTTACTTGACGCATTATCCAATGCCATAGTAAATAATTTCTTTCCAATCCCCCATTCCACTAACAAAGAAGATATTTTTCAGTCAAGCAAATGCCGTTATGTGGAGGTGGCATAAATTGAAAATTTAGAATTCTTTTCAGCAATTTCCACTCTTTATCAATAAAATGTGAAGTAACACAAATAAAACCTTAAGTGTTTATGAAGGACCACAAATCAGATGTCAAGGAAATTCTACGGGAGCAACTTCAAGCGTGTGCTTAAGATTAATTTTTCCTTTTTATGCATTTTTAACATATCGGCTTTAGCGGTGTTCCTTCATATGGTGATGGCATCTTCATACAAGTATCGAAAAATCGTTCTAATGCCTTCATATTCAACAAATTGAAAGGGCAAGTCATATAAAATGATGGCCTCACTAATAGTTCATGGAATTTTTCAGCATTAAATTTAGTACTACGCATTGCCAAAGACCTTTGTTCAGGATTCATAACTAATTGCCCTATATAACCCCTATCCCTCTTTGGGCACTTTTTCAAATGATTTCTCAAACTTTCGGTTCCGATTTTAGTTTCATATATATAACGTCTTCCACATTTTTTACATTTAGCCCTTTCTCTACCGTTATCTCCAAATGGAAGCATATCAAAGTATAGCCATACCTCAGACCAACGTTCTCTTTTACGATTAACTTTATGATCGTCTCCCATTGATTCAACTTTAATTAGAACATCGACGGTATGAGCATCATCATCTTCGCAAGAACTGTCCTCTCCAATCCCCTCTTCTATCTAAAACAACAAAAATGAAAAGATAGTAACTAATCACAACAGAAATGAAATAAAGATGGAAACCAATCACAACAACAGACTTAATCACAGAATTGATACCAATCACAACAACAATCATAGATGGAAACAATCACTACAACAAAACAATCTCAAATGGTTTCTTTGAGGTATCATGACAGCAAAAATGAAATAAAGAACGAATATAGACCAAAATAATTATAAATCAAAATTTTCAAACTAACCTCATTATTTTCATCAAGATCTGGTTCAATCTCAACTGATTTCTTTGAGGTATCAAAAGTAACTTTTAATTTCTTCTTTGCATGCATTTTAGAGTGGGAAGATGATGGTGCGGTGGTTTTATGTAGGGAAAAATCGTCTGGGGGTTGAGAGATGAGGTGCGGTGGGAAGATGATGGTGTGGTGGGGCGGTTGTTGAGAATAAGAGATGAGAAGAGGGTGAGTGAGTTAGAGAGAGAGAGTGTGACGTTAGGGTGAGGAAGAGGGAAATGTGTGTGGCCGTGAGTTAGGGGGAATTAGATATTAGGGTTTTACGAGTTAAAATGTGATAGGTTCATCTTTTGACACGCGTAGATCTAGGATCCATTTAATTTTTAAATGGGTTTAATTAGGTTTAATTAGGTGTAATTGGGTCGTGTCAATTGGGTTCAAATCGTGTTAAATGGGTCGTGTCAATTGGGTCAATTCGTGTCAATTTCATGTTAATTTTTTTGACACGAACACGAAATGACACGACCACGAACATGACACGACCAATTTCAGCTTTCACACCAATTTCGTGTCAATCAGGTCAACCAAATTTCGAACACCACTTGTGTAAATCATTTTGGAACTATTATTCAGTGTTACCACTTGAGGTTGAAAAATGTTGAACGTTGATTTGCAATAATACGACAATCTTGAGCTTGAAGATCCACATCAATAACATCCACGTCAATGATTTTCAATTCAATCTGTATCTTTCTAACTCCCGAATAACTCTTTATATTTGGCCAACTCTCACCCTCTCTACTTCTCAAAGTTCCATCCACTCTAGACTATATATCCTCGTAGCTTCACAAAGGACTTTTATAAAAAAAACCCAAAAATATTGGTTGACCTTAGTACTCTTCACGAGAAAAATCAGGATTCTTAAAGAATCCATGCAGAATCCATAATTAGATTTAATTAAAATAGTTGGATATATGGTGGGTGCGAATTGGGTGAGAAGCGCACTCGATTCGGTTGCTATTCGAATTCGTTTATCATTTTGAAGAATCCGTGCTTCATAGCATGTAAATGATAAACATCTTCTCTCTTAACTTTAAAACTCAAAATTGAACCTCTTTTGCAGATAATAGGGCGCCATTACCATCGTCAAATCATCACAAAAAGTGTATATCATGACATCAATTATTGATATAGTGATGAATCATTCGATTATACATATAAATTAAACAAACTTATAGACTTATAGTATAGTAATAACAATATCACTTATTGTAATATAGGAATAATATTATGAAAGAGTATATATATTAACTAATAACAGATACATTTCCAAAAGTATATAAATATCTTTTTTAATACTAATAGCAATAACAATAGTAATAATAATATAATAGATTATATATAAAGTAAACATATTATAACATAATAATATCATTATAACCAAAAAATAACATTTAAAGTTATATATATATATATATAAGCCTCGAGGAGTGACTCACCACACAAGCCCAAAAAGGTCAATCATGCAAAATTAACACTTTCATGCAATCGACTTTAGCATACCATTATATATATAAAGTCAGATTCTCCAACATACCTCTTAGCAACATACGTATGAACATACCCATTTATAAAAAATAGTAAAAATTGCATTTTTCAATCAAATTTGGTATACATGATCTATATACTAAGGAGATCCTCTACAAAAAAAAAAAAAAATCAAAAAATTCAACCTCGAAGTGGATATATATGTGCATTTTCGACTATTCAAAATTTTTCCATCATCTCACCCATTTTCTGATTGAATTATTTGATGATTGTTTTGTAGATAATCTCCTTATTATGTAGATCATGTATACCAAATTTGGTTGAAAAATACATTTTGTTAAGATAGGTATGTTCTAGGGGTGTAAGCGGTACGGTTTGGTCGGTACATAGTAGATACCAATACCAAAACCAAACTCTGGATGGTAAAACCAAACCGTACCAGTTTACCACCCGGTACACCAAAATCAATACCAAAACCAAACCGGCCGGTATTTCGATTTTTTCGATAATTTCGTTTTTTTTGGTTTCGATAAATTCTGGTTTTTTCTGGTTTCTTTTTTTTTCTGGTTTCGGTACACAGCACTAAAAGCCCTAAAAAACCAAAAACAAAATCAACCAACTTTTTTAAATATTAAAACCAAAACCAAAACCCAAACCAACTTTTTTCTGGTTTCGGTAAATTCGGTACGGTAATTTTGGTAATTTCGGTACGATTTTTTCTGGTTTTGGTAAATTCGGTACGGTAATTTCGGAAATCGGTTTTTTAAATATTAAAACCAAAACCAACCAACTTTTTTTTCGGTAAGACTGGTTTCGGTAAGACCGGTTTTTGGTATTTTAATATATGAAACCAAAACCATTTTTTTCGAACCAAAACGGTACGGTACGGTACGGTAAAAACCCGTACCGCTTCATAGGTATGTTAAGTGAGGTATGTTGGAGAGCCTGATTGTGTGTGTATATATATATATATATAAAATAAAGTAGGTGATGTGGATGGTGAAATATATGCATGATATTTTTGTTTTTTTATGTATGATATTTTATGTACTTCATGCATGCATAGCATACATACATACATACATACATATGCATGTATGTATGTATGTATAAATCTGGTCAATTCATAGTACACTTACCTTGATTTTCCGCCCAAACCAATTCATAATTTATTCATTGGTGGAGCCTGAATAGATGATGTTGCTTCCGCAGTTAACCATTGTCATCCAACTCATACTTCTGCAACAAATCATGATAAAAGCTACAACCAACGTGATAGTCTTGGATAACAAGTAAATAATCAGAGAAACTTTCATATTCTTCTTGAAGTAACATATTTTTAAAGTCTGCATACAAGTCTCCTTTTAAATAAAAACTGATTTAAACAAGACACCTAATTAAGGTAAACAACCAAAAGATATACAAAAAGAAAACAAGATAGTCTAAAGTATTGCCTAAAATCTTGCTTGGCATAGTTGGATTGTCGGCGGCTGATGGAAGCTAACGAAACTTCATGGAAGCTGATGATGAAAGCAGTGCTTGCTGGCAAAAAGTTGATGCCGAGTGAATAGTTTGCGCAAAGTGGAGAAAAGTAAGTACCAACTATCGGGAATTAATATCTCTTTCAATTGGACTTGTGACGGTTCAACATCTACCTATAGTCCTCTGTATTCATCTAGTTCTGTATCATTACTTTCAGTTGGAAAGAGCTCGCCTCGAGTTCATCAGAGCTGTTTTAGGATACCATAGCTGGCTTGAGGCGGGGGTTGGGAGTTCGCCGCTGTCATATTTAAGAGGATGGAACTGGAGGTTCATTGCAGGTTGATGATGAGGAATTTTGTTCAGGCGAGTGAAGAAGATGCCTTGGCTGTAAAGTAGAAGTCGAAAACTTATCTACATGCAGGAACCATTGCCAAATGGTTGGATTCCTTATCATTGGCCACCAAAAGCTTCTAGACGGGGGGTGGATGTTGAGATCCTTTCGGATTCTTGTGTTTCAAGGTTGAATTTTATGAAAAGGGCCCTAGTGGGCAGAGGGGTAACTCAGAGACTCCGTCACGTGATAAAATGGATTTGTAGGTGAAAGAGCGATGGAAGTTGCTGGGAGATGTTGACTTTGAATAGTGGACCCTTTCTCTTTGTTTTCTATTCTGAACAGGAATCCATAAGAGTTCTTGAATCTAAGAAATGGACGGAGCTTCTTTGGCGAGCAGTTGTGGCTTGACTGATGGCACCTCCTTGGTGCAGAACAAAATTTCTCAGGCGGCGGGAGGGTAGGTGGATCAAAGTAGTCGGCGTCCCCTTGCACTTGTGGGCAGATGAGGTGTTAAAGTTATACGCGCCATATGTGGTGGTTTCATTGGCATTGATGGTGACACGACCAACTCAAACAAGCTCCTTTCGACACAAATTTTTGTGAGGGGGCAAGAGCCGTTACAGACGAAAGTGGTCGTGCCTATCGGAGACCGGGCTTTCGAGGATTTAGTAGGAGAAATCAGAGTTGTGTATTTTTTTTTTTGCAGGAAGTTAGGTTCGACGACAAAGGGATGACTGTGAAAAGGGAGAGAAGATGTGGGGGTGGATTGCACACGCCACTGAGTAAGCGGGGGTCTCACGACATATGCAGACTAGAAAAAGAGCCATGGTGTATTGTACAAATGGGACAACTAAAGAATTTTGGAGGAATGAGGCTACGAATAGGGGTTACGTGTCAAAGGGAGGAGAGAGAGGTGGGACTAAGCTCTTGAATCATAAAAAGTGGGGAACGACTGTTACTCACTTAAGGATGACACCTCCAACCTTTTAGTGGACGAAGCATATCCAGAAGAAAATTGGATGTTTGGGACCTTCTAAATCCAAGACACTTGGTTTTATTTTTAAACGGGCCCGACAAGGGAAAAGTGGGGTGTTTCTTACAAGGAAGAGTTTTAAATTTTTTTCTAACCCAAATCTTATTTTTGTCTGTTTAACTCGAAGGTTTAAACTCCCCGATCCATTTCAGCCTGCTGGTCTTAGCGGCCCAAGCACAAAACAAACATGACCCACCTCCTGTTTTCTTCAGAGGTCGAGGTTTCAACCGGCGATGAGATGATAGTCTTATCAAGAGAGAAGTCCTTGGGCTGTTATCCTTGGCATTTTAATCATGGCTTCCTGGAGAAAGGTCTTTCTGAAAGGTCAATGTACGAGTCTTTACCCCATTGGCATATGTGGCCAATTCAGATTGGGGATCTGTGTGTGTGTGCGTGTGTGTGTTGAGGGGGGGGGGGGGATTGGATGTGGGGTGGTGGCTTCTTCTCACCTGGAGCCGTTAGTGCTATTAGAAGAAGTGTTTGAATTTTTCCAAAAAAGTGGTTTGGGCAGAGAGTAAAGCTGGAATTTAAGAGAGTGGGATTTGGAAATGGGATACTATACAAATGTTTATTCTCCCGATTGTGGTTCCCCAATGGGGGGTATTGGACTTGTCCTCTTTAAAGATGATTCTAACTTGTCGTGTAGAGGGTATTGAAGAGAGGGAATCGTGATTTAAGAAATTTTGGAAGCCTTGGAGAGTTGTGTGGTGGCTACTATGAGGGCTATCGTAAGTTTTTGGGCTTGACATTTGAAAGTCATGAAAGGGAGGCCTTTTTGCTATTTAAAAAATTGATAAGAAATGGAGATGAGAGGGGAAAAGATGGAGAGGAGGAGGAAGGTCCGAGAGTGGTGAGGACCGTAAGGAGAGGGAGGAGAGGGAGCTTAAGAAATTGCAATGCTCCATCAATCACGAGAGGAGAAAAGGGCGAAGAAGAAAAAAATGTTGACGGTGGATGGCGAATCTCCATGAATCTTTATGTCATTGTAACACCTCGGTAAAAAAATCCTGGAATGCTAGTAAAAATAAAGTAAAATATGCCCAATTTAAAACCATTTAATAGTGCTCAACGGCTAAATAAATATTTCCAGAAGCATAAAATGAATAACTAAACTCTTTATTCTCATTAATCTCAAAAATCCTTTACAATAGTTTTGATAATAAATATGTACAATGCTTTTAAAATAAAGTACATAGCTGTCAATTCGTCATTGTATCCCAAATCCGAATACGCTGCATCAACAATATACCGCTACTCGTACAAAACTTGTAATGCATATATAAATTGTGGGGTGTAAGTGAAAAACTTAGTAGGCTCGTATAAATGCTCCAAGTGAACTACACATACTCGTGCGTGCACATATATAAGAGTTTATGCATATAAACACTTAACTAGCATCCCAAGATAAATATCACATCCTACGATCTTATCGTGTGTCACTACACTTCCTAAAGACCCCCATATATCAAAATCCTCGTAGCACTTCCCTCAATATGGTGTGGACTCCTCGATCACCCTCTTGTCAATTATCCTCCCAACACACCATTGCCCACAAACCAATGCAATCACAATCACAAGGCACGGTAGGATACTCCATTGTTTTACTATAATGGTTTAACAACCCATAACAAAACGGCTTAATAGCCCAAGGGACCATAGCATCACTCACGAGATAAGAGACAAGAAAATAACTCTAAAGTACACCCTGTTCAACGGGTGATTTGGCTAAGGGATGCCTTAGCATCCTCCAATAACAATATCAATATTAGTCTTGCAATATAACATCTTTATTAAGATTTTCACAAATTAGGTATTATTATCTACCCAATTTCTATTGCCCAATGTGTAATATCATCTAATTATGATTTTCCATATACTCCGCATGAAAACAACATCACAATATCATGCGTGCAATAAGAATGATATATACAAGTATGACATATAAGATGCAACACATATCATGAATACAAGTATACAAACATGGATGGATACATGTAGCACACAAAATAACCACGGGAGGACGAGCATCTACCTCAAAAGAATACAATCCACGGAGATATAAATTTTGAAATTTTGCTGTGGCCCGTCTTCGAAATTTGATCTTGAATTCATGTTCTTTCCGGAATTTTGAGTAACTTTCATTCTTGGGTCATCTCCAAATACCAAGTGTAAGGTCCTCTAATTAGGGTTTAAAGATGAGAACTAATGGTGTTTTAGGGTTAGGTTTAGGTTACCGCCAGTGTTCTAAAAGGCGCGCCTAGACTAGAGACTTGGGGGAAACGCCCGACATATGCCTTATTTGTGGTAAAAGGCTTAAGGTTCCATTTTTTTGAGGGAAAAAATGCTTTAGTGAAACGATGTCGCCTTTAAAAACTTTTTGTTACAAACCAGACCAATATCTCGTCGAAAATAATCAAAAGACAGACAGTATCTCAAACCTCTCTGCGTCTTTTTACCTTTCGTAAAAAAAAGCCTAACATTGTCGATCGACTTTCGACCAAATATCTATCTGTTTCATTTGAAAGGTGAAGAATACATTTCTTGTATTGAATCATTTTATACTGATTATTGAATGATCATTGAATTATGAAAATACATTTTGTATATTGCTTATTAAATGTGGAGAAATACATTTTGTATATTGATTATGGAGCATGCATGTGGGAAAGATGGCTACCAAACATACGAATATATTTTCAAATTCAAGGTAAAAATGATTTTTTTTACTAGACTTAGAATAATTAAAATAATAAAAAAGGAAAATGCCTTTTTACCTAGGCTCTTAAGGCTTGAGGGTTGACTTCTACGTCTCGCGCCTTTTAGAACCTTGGGCACTGTGTTGCTTAGGTTTGAGAAACAATGTGCATGCGTAACAAAAATAAAGGCCCACTATCCTCTTTTTATAAGAAACCAAACCGCCTCAAAGAGTCCCTCCAAACCTCTCTTTCTCTCAGCCTCACACTCGTCATAGCTGGGTGCCTACTCGCTATAGCGTTAAACCCACCCGCTATAGCGTGCTGAAGTCTGTAATCCTTCTCTCTCCTTTCTTCTCCTAGGATTCCAAATTCTTTTTTGTTTAGGATTCCAATTCAGGTACAACTCTTCACTGCAGCTTGCGTGCCCAACTTCTTTCCAACTGCAGCTTGCTCCCCAAGCTTAACCAAAAGATCGAAATGCCCCTGACCTTCCAACTTTATCCAAAAATTAGAATAAATCCCAATAAAATCCAATAAATTTCAATAAATGTCAATAAATCTTTATAAAATGGATACAAAAAATATGGGGTATTACGGTTATATCTTGGAATGTGAGGGAGTTAAATAACCTCGACAAGGGTTATAGTGAAAGGTGCAATCTCGTTGGAAACAGTATGTGGTGTGTTTACAAGAGACGAAGGAAAGCAGGATAATAAGAGTTGTATCTAGAAGTTTATGGAGGGGCGTGGGGTGAAATGGTGTTGCTTATATGCATGTGGGGCTTCCTGATGAGTCATTATTTTGTGAAGAGCAGTGGATAAATTAGAGAGCCTTCAAGGCAATCATTCCATTTCGTGCCTGTTAAAAATGTAGAGGATATTTTTTTCTGGATGGGAGCTTTGGGAGGCATTGGTAGGGTTAGGATGGAATCCTTGGCGTGTTGGTGAGGATTTCAATGTGGTGCATTTTCCATAGTGAAGCTACACTCTTTAGATGTATGAGAGAGATCTCAGAGTTTATACCGGAGTTGGAGTTGGTTGATTTGTCGGTAGATGGGTGCTCCTACGTGGTTAAGCAATAGATAAAGACTCTCATGAGTGGGAAGAAACTTATTCAGGTGTTACATAGTCGTGTTTATCCATGGTTATCTTTGACCATCTGCTTTATTGTTGGAATGTGGAGGGTGATGAGAGGACCCACTTCTTTTAGATTTGAGAACATGTGGTTGAAGGAAAGGGACTTCGTGGAGCAGGTGAGAGGGTGGTGGCATGTTATTACTAGTGCATGGTATGTATTAATTAAGAAATTGTTTTCTTTGAAGGAGGATTTAAAGATGTTGAACAAGGAGTGTGTAGATAATGTTAGTGAATGCATTGCTATGGGATTAAAGGAAATTAGGGGGTTGGATGCTAAGGAGGGGAGGGGTTTTTGTTGAGGGAGGATGGCATAGGATGGAGGATTTGGAAGGGGAAGTGGGGAGGAAGATTGGTTAGAGACAAAAAAACGTGTGCTTCATGCCTTAAAGAAAGGGATAAGAATACTAGGTTCTTTCACAGATTGGTTATAGATGTAATCACATCGGGAAGGTTGCAGTGTGGGGATGCGTTATTTGACGATTGCGAAATCAGACGATTGCAATATCAGGGGATGCGGTGGATGTTAGGGACTTTAGGATTGTCAATCTAGTGGGGAGCTTGTACAAACTCTTATTTGAAGTGTTGTTGATTAGATTCAAGAAAGTGTTTGATCCGATTGTATCCGAGGCGCACAATGCTTTTATGGGGGGTTGATAAATCCTTGATGTTGTGTTAATGTCTATGAACGTGTGGAAGACAAGACGAGGAGTGGGGATTCGAGAGTCATATGCAATCTCTACTTAAAGAAGGCATATGATCAGATTTTATGTTGTACTTGTTGAGTAGAATGGGGGTTGGGGAGCAATGGATGCAGTTGATTCGAAAATGTATTACTGCTGTAAGATTTTCAGTGTTTGGTCAATGGTTCGCCATAAGGTTTCTTTCAGGGCGCTAGAGTTTTCCGCTAGGTTGCCTCATCTCTCCATTCTGATTCATATTATGTCCCATGCATTGGAGGTTGGATTGATAAGTGGTTTAGCAGCGGGAGAGGGTGGTAATGCATCAGTGATGATTTCTCATCTTATATATACCGACGACTATAAATTTTGGTGTGGCTAAGGAGGGGCGAGTGCGGTGCTTAAAACTGGTTTTGATGTGCTTTGGGTGGTGTTAGGATGCTGGAGATCTCCTTTAGAGTGGAATCGATTATGGAGGCGAGCGGTGGTGGTGAGATTTGGTCTTATTCCTAGTGGTTAGTGCTCTATGCGCACCCGGTTGCCTTAGGGGGTGGGGTTTTGGAAGGCTATGGTTTGGTGATGGAATGATTTCCTCAAACATGTACATATCCATTTCCATTTCCAGGTAGGTGGGTAATGGGCATTTTAGAGGGATGTTTGGTGCGGGGAGGCCACTTAAGAAGACTTCCCTAGCCTGTTTGAAATTGCGAGTGATAAGGAGGGTTCAACGGCGGACCATCTATCGGGGGTGGGGGGGAGGGAGGTATCGAATCCTAGGTTTAGAAGACTGTGTTCGAATCGGTAGTTGGAGAGTATGATTTCTTTCTTAAAAGGTTGGGGGAGATAGGAATACCTCGAGGAAGAGAGGATTGGGTGAGATGGAAAGAAGCAAATAAATGCGTTTCCAATGAGAGCCTATTATTCCTTGTTGGTTAAGGGGGATAAAGTGTTTTGTGGAAGCAATGTTGGCGAACTAAGGCTCTGGTCAAAGTTGCTTTTTTCTCGTGGACAGCGGCTAAGCAAGCGATTTTGACTACAAATAGTTTGAAAAGAAGAGGCAGGCACATGGCTAGTCAATGTTGGTTGTGCAAGATGAAGGATGAGATGGTGGATCATCTTCTTCTGCGTTGCGGGTGGTGAAGAGCGTTATGGGATATGGTGTATGCCTTGTTTGGTCTTTTCTGGGTAGTGCCAGATTTGATGGAGGCGGTGTTGGCTTCGTGTAGTTGTAAGGCGTTTGGCAAGGAGAAGAGCATAGTTGTTTAAGGCGCAAAGGTGTCTCTGGAGCCTAGGCTCAAGGCGTAAGGTGAGGTGCAAGCCTGATCGAAGCTAAGCACACTTTTTGCAAAATATACATAAAAATGTTTATTCTTTGTTTTAGTAATATATTGATGTTATAATATCATGATATCAATGATAAACTAAATGGGATAATTTAATTAAGATTTCAAAATATAACAAACATATTAAGAAGTAAAGATAAACTTTATCCAACAAATGCAGTCTTAAAATATATAAAAGACAACCATTACCAACAAACATAAAATATATTAACAATTGAAATACAATACAACACCAATTTCTTCTTCTTTTTTTTTTTCATTACTTTTGGATGTGCTGTGGCTTTTGGAATTTAAACAGAAAATATATTAAATTGAAATTCATTTTTTGTCCTTATTATATCTCAACTGATAAATTTTTTTTCCACAGCAAACGAGAAAGAGCATAGGAGATATACAAAATACACAAGAACAGAGAAAATACAAAAAAAAGCCAGTCGGAGAAGAAAAAAGGCAGACAAAAGAAAAAAAGAAAAGAAGATGAAAAAGAAAAATGATCAGTCGGAGTTGTTTGTTAGAAAAGAAGGAAAAAAGAAAGGAAAAAATGAATAAGAAAGAACAGTCGGAGCAGAAAATACAGAAAAAACAGAGAAAATACAGGAAAAAAGAAAAGAAAACACCTGGTGTTTTTCTTGCCAGAGGTCACAGTCTCCCTCGCCGGAGGCTGAAACCCAGAAAATAGCAGCAAAAGTGTTGTGTTGTCGAGGGAAAAAGTGTTGTTTTGTCTTTGTTGAGGCCCAGTTTCAAAGGCTTTGGCAAAAATGTTGTTTTGGTTTGTTCTTTATTGTATTTCAGATGGAATATCAGTCAAAAAGAGGGAACCCGGATTAAAAAAATGGTCAAAATTATAAGTGACACGTTTTTTTCTCCCAACTTAGAGCAGGCGCGTCTATGCCCCTTAGGCGCGAGCCTGATTCAAACCGCTTTGCCTATGCCCTCTCTAGGTGCCACACTTGCGCCTTTAACAACTATAGTTGAAAGGCAAGAATAGTAGGTGTTTTGAAGGAGTGGAAACAAACCCGACCAAACTTCGTTACTTAATTTTGAGTTTGCTTCATATGTGGCTCAAATAGCACCTTTTGTTGTCAAGTGCTCATTTCATAGATTTTTGGGCGATTTAGGGCAGACATTAACCATGTGTGATGTAGACAAGAAATTACCACAACTCCTGCTCCACCAATGGTACAGCAAGACTTAAATCGTCCTCTCCTGTTCCACCAAGTGCTCGGCGCGTACCATTTCTAAGTCTTGTTGTACAACAAAATAGCATTTTCTCGTCTTCCTTCTCAGCAAACTCGGCTCCTTTACACTCATCTCTTTCTGAAGTTTTTCATCATACACTTCCTCTTCACATTCTGCTCCAGTCACTCTGTCACTGTCTCGCGTTCAGAAATATTATTGGAATGATGTTCAGATTTGGCGCACCTTATACACTTTCCTCGCGTGGGCCAATCATAGAAACTCTGGTTCACAAGGTTGGTGTTCTGATTTCTGGGAGCATGCCTATTACTTGATTTGTGCTGCTGTTTTCTTCCATAGAACAATTTTTTTGAAGGTCCTCGTTGTTTCGGAACATTTAGTAGGTTAGGAGACTGAACCCCCTTTTCCTTTTCTGCATCGGGGAAAGACAATTCAAGGGTATTTCTCCGGTACTGGTAATCGTCATACCGCTGTGGTTCCAGAAGTTTTCTGCCTATAATGCTATGTTATGCGTCTCTTCCAAAGTTCCACTGTCCACAGCGCATGCGACCTGATTTGCTTCTTTAAGATGGCTTTCAACCAATTAAGATACCTGGTCACTCGCTAGCTCTTGTTTCAGACAGGTTATTATTACAATTTGTAAACCGGGTAAATTCTGTCGTGTAGTTATACACTCTTGCTTCCCTGCCAACTCTGTTAGTACTACTGGAATAGTTATTGCTCATAGTTTTGGGGAAGAAATCTTTCCATGGGAAACTGCTTCATCCTCCTCATTTTCGTAGGTTTCTTCCCTTGTCATCGTCGAGTTCACTGCAACTAGTCCCACCAAACTCCTGCATAACTTTTCAATTGGAATGTCACCAGTTTCCCCTTTTTCTCCTCTGGGACATTCATCAATTCTTGAATCCTATCCACTATTAACATCCAGGGAAATTCTCAGTCTACAGATTCCTTTATGATATATCTACCTTCAATCGGTAACCATCTAAATCTTGATCTCTCTGAGCGGGACACCAGACTCCTCGTTGATCGTCTTCATCATTCTGCAAACTCCTTCCCGCTATGAGACTGCTTGCGAGGGACATATCGAGGGCTGTTCCTATTAACTGATTGGTCTTGGGAAATATCCTTCGGAACGTTTAGCGTCAACTGCTGCGGGTTGTGGCCGTTTGGATTCACACCAACAAGCAGTTCACGGAACTCATTTGGTTTCTGTTTCTGCCTTTTAGCCGTCCATAGATTTAGCCACTCACGATCACCATTAGTAGGGTTTGTGTTAATGGTTGGGAAGTCATGCACACAATCGCACTATCCCACAAAAGTGATTCTTTATGTTATGATGCATTGTATCCTGGAGCCTGTAGGTACAAGTTTTGTTAAATGAAAAAGTTGTACCTGTAGGACTATTGGCATATACAAATTATTTACTAGACAAGTGGAATGTATATACTGACCCGATGTTTGGTGGCACCTAAGCATGAAAATTGAATTTGTTTAGTAATAGGAATTAGAAGAATTTTGCAGCAACTGTATGTGACAAATTATCTACTTGCTGGTATGGATGGTTTGAATACAATCTCAAGGTCTTGTACTGTTTAATGATGTTTTAGTATTCAGTAAGATGTTGGTTGACGCTTTATGGCTTTCCTGATTATTTTAAAATTGTCAATAAAACTTTTTATATATTTTCTTCAAGTGTTTCATGTAGTGAATACGATGACTGACTTGATCTGTTTATCTCCGTAGGTGGGTTGCAAATCACTACAAGTGGATTGTCTGGAAACTTGCGTGTTACGAGAGATGTTATCCTGCTAAATTTTCTGGGAAACTTTTAACCGTATCTAATGTATTTGAGGAAATAAAATATAGGTAGCTTCATATATCAGGCTGTAGATGTTCACCTGAGTTTCTTAGATATACAATAAATGAGTTACTGATGCCTTTGGATAGATATGAAAGAGACGTAAATCACGGCCACCGATCTGCAATCAAGAGAATTCTAGAAGGAGATGCAGCACCTTCTTCAATGTTGATACTCTGCATTTCATCAATCTGCTTGAAGTGTGATGTGGAGACTGAAAGTCTCACTACGTCAAATGTGGCTGATGATAATATGGCTGCAAAAATAGAGGTAACTGATGGCTGGTAAGGAATTGTTATTTTTCGTACTCCATATAATTTGGTGTTCTCGTGGAGGTGGAAGTTTGATATTTTCTGACAGGTATGCGATGAATGCTATATTAGATGCAATGCTGGCGAAGAAGCTTGCTTCTCGGAAATTATATGTGGGACAAAAACTTAGGGTATTTTGTCGTTTTGTTGTTCACAATTCGCTCCTTTTCAACTAGAAATCGCTGGTCAGAATTCCCTATTGCTTGCAGTTTATTATGTCATCTGAAGATCCGGGGAGCTGGATTATGTGGCTGGATTGGGCCTGTCTCACCCCTTGAGGTTAATGCCGAGTTCAACTGTAGAACCTGGTTAATTAGTAGGAACTTTTAACATTGTAATGAGGTTTTCTCAAGCTTTTTGCTTCTGTATTAGGCATGAAGGATGATTAGCTTACAGTTACACATTAATGGGACATATAGAGCTCATTGGGCTGATCGTTTGGGATTCTGTAAGCATTTGCTATATTATATACTTAATTATTTACTTGGCAGTTTTTATTTGGCTGTAGCATATTCCAGAGTCCACTTCTTCCCTTCTCACACTTGGTTCTTTATCTGTATCTTTAGGCAAGAGTGTCGGCGCTCCATTATCATTTAGGTGCATCAAGGGTTATGGAGGCTCAGTTCCTAGTACATTAGTTGGTGTGACACGGATATACCCAGTTCTGTACAGGGAGAGGTATATCTGAAGTTTACATGGTTATTACATGAAACCTGCTCTATGTTTTAAGTGCGATAGTACCTTATTCTCTCACGCAGGTTAAGTGAAGGGGGATTTGTCGTGAGATCAGAGAGAATGGAAACGAAAATGATGCAATTGTATAACCAGAGGTGAGTCCTATATACCATACGAAGTCATCAGTAAGTTGCTAAATCAGTTATCTTTTACAACAAATGTACATCTATCATTCATGTTTACCCAATTCATGACTAGACATGTTGTGGACACTTTGATTTATTGTCCCTGTAGGAATATGATGCACGGATAATTTAATAAATGAGCCATATTCATTTTTGATGCATATTGATATTAGAAATTTATCAGATATTTCATGTATATTCTTGGGGACGCACCAATATGAGACAATAATTCGAAATCAAATGAGTTTTCTATAGCTTGCCAAAGGATATGAAATGAAATTAAACTAAAGATTATATCACTAACAAACATAGGCCAAGGAAGATTAAACAAAAAAAGGGAGAAATCATCAGAATTACGTGTATATGATTGTAAATGTACATATAAATGATGATATATCCTTAAATACTCAAACAGATTCATACACATTTTTTAGCACGTCTGTGTATGTGGATGCTATAATTATTGTATTTTTTTTATTGCCAAAGTTTTATACAGTGAATATTTAATTAATTGGGGATGTAGGATTGATATTATGCTATATTTTATGTTACGCAGCGGAAAATTACAAATTTTGTTTGTTCATTTTGTTAAAGAAAGATCGAATATCACAAATTTGCCCACATGAGAGAAACGACAGTACAAGAAGATTATATTAGTTTCTTGAGTATTAGCCTTCGGGTTCTTAAATTTAATTCACACAAACTTCTTGAATCTACAAGAACAATTCTCAATGACAAACCATCTTGATGCATGATCACAACAAGTCTCACTAACGACAAGACCTTTGACAAAAATGAATAACAAATATTTTTCTTCTCTATTTGGGAGTATAGAAAAACTCGATAATGTGAGAGCTGCCTTCTTGAACATCCGTAACATGTATATATAAGTTGGGTAGCTGTTTGGTCTATTTCGCTTGGGATTAGGGCTTCAGAGACCTTTTTTAACACGTATTTCTAAATACAACCCAAGGTAATTAGCATTCTCAATACAAGCACCTTAAATATATTGTTTAGTGATTTTAAACCGAGTCATAAACTACCTACACATCAAATTTTCGAGAGTTCATGTAGTTACACGGAACACCTCAATATTATTTATTATTGCCTTAATACCCCTACTATGTGTAGCCCATTAGGCTCACTTAATTAAATTATGTGTATATGTTCTCTAAGATGAATCCATTTGTTTGGCTTAGTGTCAGCATACATGTAGTTTGAGGAAAAATACCCAAGTAACATATGCTAGTTAAAATGAAGGTACATTGTCCATCCGTACTTCTTGCTAGAAACAATGTATAGAGTGGGGCATATAGTAGTGAAGACTTTGTGGTCATAATCAGACCATTATGATCCAACTTCTTTACAATGTATTGATTGGACTGTATATATTATTACAATTCCCTGGGAATTATAATATTAGACAATGTAGAATCAATGTTTAAAAAGGCGAAAGGCGAGGCGAGGCATTTTAGTCGCGGAGAGGCGAGGCGTAAGCCTCGAGGCGTTTGAGGCGTAAGCCTCACCGAAAAGGAAAAAAAGAGCAAAATAATATTAAAAAAATACTAATAAAACCATAAAAATAAAATAACAAAGAAATATAAAATAAAACTACAAAAAAAAAAAACATTCTTGAGGACTTTCTCACATAGTTTGACATTTTTTTGTTCCCCCGAGATAACTTTAAAAAAAAAAAGTAATTTGAGAAAATCAATTTTAACATATTGGTTATTTTACAATATGACAATTAATTAATCAATGCAAGATCATATTGGCAAAATCATTTTTTTAGCTTCATTCACATATTGGTTATTTTATAATATGACAGTAAATTAATCAATGCAACTTAACAAGCAAATTTATTAAAAAACATTGATTTTCAAGCTAAGATTAAAAAAAAAACAATTTTATTAAAAAAATAATAAAACATATCAACCTAAGTTTATTAAAAAAAACAGCAACCTTTAAAATATATTAGTTTCTTAATATATATTCAGTTTAGTTAAAAATAACATACTAATCTAAGTTGAAAACCCAAAAACAGGAAACTTTTAAAAAAAAGTCATATTGAAGTTAATTTAGTACATTCATTTCAAACAAAATCAAATTGACAAAATTAGTTTTTTAAGTTTCATTAACATATTGGTTATTTTTTTTTAAATTCTCTCAAGTTACAATAGTAAATAGTATAAGTTAAGTGCAGCTTTAAAACAAAAAAAAGAACAAGATTTTTTTTTTTTTTTTTCGCGCCTCAGCAAAAAGGCGCGAGGCGAGGCGTGAGGCTCACCGAGGCGTAAGCCTTGAGGCGCATTGAGGCGTAAGCCTAAAATACAACCCTGAGGCTTAAGCCTCGAGGCATTTTTTGCCCGCCTCGCCTCGAGGCGAGCCTCGAGGCGTAAGCCTCAAACGCCTTTTTAAACATTGTGTAGAATAATATTTGGCATTTATTAGAGTTAATATTGAATTTGAGAGTGCGTGTGGTCGAAACCGAGATGGACGAAAGGTACCCAATTGAAGTCTCTTGTCGAATTATGACAAGGTTTTCTTTTAAGTTCAAGTTAGGTTAACGAATACAATGCCTAAGGTCTGTGACAAATTATTTACCAAGTAGATTCCACCAAATTTTATCCTTTATAATTAGGTGATTTAATCTAAGACCAATGTAGCACAACACCGAGGCGTACGAGAAAAAACCAACACTGGGAAAAAACCTCGGGCCGACAGAACGACAAGTGAGCTATGATAGGACTTACAGAGGGAACTACATCTTACAACCGTAATGCATAACTTCCTCCTAATGCGCTTTCACACCATATCTTCCACTGATGTGAAGGCGCCAACAGTTGGAGCACACTTCACAGCCACCATCGGTTTTTGTCACAATCAAAGTTCTAAAAAACGCGGGGCGTGACCGAAGTGTGGAGGCCAAGCCTTAAGCCTTAGAAGCCTAGGCGGGCCTTAGGTGGCGTTTAGGCCTTTTTTAATATATTTTTAACTATGACAAGGCTATTAAAAATGCTAAAATGGTACATACCTTAAGAATACTATTTTTTTCAAATTAAAAAAAAAACTTGCGTTTTTCATGCCTTACCCAAAAAAACTCGCGTTTTTTCACGCCTTACCCCAATTATGTTGACTATCGTTGACCACGCCTTAATCCACGCCTAGGGCCAAACCTTGGCGTATCTAAAAAGCCTCACGCCTAGACGCTCCTTGGCGCCGCCTAGGCGTGTTTTTTAGAACACTGGTCACAACCAATGTCTTCTTCAAGCTGCAATCAACAAACTTCCTTTTGAAGTGGAAGAAGAACTTTGTGTTCTAAATCTTGGAACAAGGTTGAGAAGCCTCCAATGAGCGTAGTACCACTTTCTAGGTATGTGAAGAGCCTAAAGTGAAAGTGTAATGTAATTAATGGCCCTACTCACAAATATATTATTGAGATAAGTAAAATGTAAAAATAACACAAGAACAATTTAAAAGAGATTTGCTCAAGGTATATTAAGAGCTTTAAAGCAAACAAGTTTGCTTTAAAACATTTCTAGATTTTACAAATACTTAAACTTAAAATATCTCACAAATATATTGAAGAGAAAAACAAGATTTAAAACTTGGAAGAATACACGATTCAACACAAAAGAAGTGACATGATGTTAAAGGTAAAAAGATATGGTTAGAGGTTAGAGCTTAATGTTCCACGAATACCGAGGAAGTTGTGCACAATCTTTTACAAACAAAAACTTTTTGCACTAGTCTAACACTCTTCGCTGTAACGAGAATTTTCCTCTGTGGTGAACTTGCAACAAAAATACAAGGCAAACTAAGAAGAAATCACTGGACAGAGGCGCGGGCAGCGAGAGACAATCGCTACAGCGAAGAAAATCTTATCTGTGGCGATACTTTCGCAACAAACACAATAGCCTTATAAGTTGTTTTTTAACACATGATCAAATTGCAACTCAAAATATATAAAATGCAAACATAGATTTTTCAAAAGAGTTTTATTGCATTTTGTATAAAGCTAGTCTAAAGAAACATATCAAGCACACAAAACACACACTAAAAAGATTTTTCAAAAGAAAAACTAGTGTGATAAACTGTGCATGAGTCTTAAGTGTCCAGTTACGTTTCTAAGAGTGGTATAAATGGATACGTATCGTGGATGAGGATGCCCATTTGAATGATTTTTATAAAGCTTTGCGGGAACGGCCTCATGGAGAAGGCTCAAAATATATTTGGTCAACGGAATAAGACAATCTAGTTTTATTAGGGCACGAGTATAAGACATACTCTTACAATCTCCCCCTTTATCTATTCCGTGACACTATATACAAAAAAAAAGATTACAAGAATTATAAGCAATTCTAACGACTTATGACACAAACGCAATCCCGGCCAAATGCAAAAGACTGTCCAATACTACAAATCTTCAAAATAAGAATCCGAAGAGATCTTGCACCTCTTAAGGTGTCATTCATTCTAAACAAAAGAAATAATGTTACGAATGTAATGAACACTTTAAACAAAAAATATGTGATGAAAAATTGTGTAACAACCCGTATTTTTTACGTAAATGTTGGTCAGACGCGATACCCAAAGATGGGGCTTGTCTAACAATCTATATCATTCTCAGCATCAAACCATAATGTGTCAATTCTAAATTTAAATCAAACATGCACAATGAAATTGTTTAAATAATAACTGGCAATAAATAATTCCAATCTTCCAAAAGTTATAAAACATCATACACAAGTATAATTGACACTTAAAGACTGAATAATAAATCTCAGATGTCCCTACAATCTTACAATCTTTGGAATAATAAAATAACTGGAATGAGAATATCAACTTATGCTAGAGTCAATCGAACTGAAGTAACTGCTAATCAATTACGATCGCAAGCCTGATTTCCTGTCAGCCTTGCTGTCCCTGTCTAGGCAATCTTGGGGGAAAAACATTTTATAATTTTGGATCAGCGCCCTAAAGTTGCAAGAGTTAACTTACAAAGTTAATATACAATTATGTAGTTATTTCACATTATACACGGCCCATCGGCACTCGCATGCAGTAAATATCTCACCCGTCATCTAAGTGCAATACTATACGCATATCAATCCAAGTCCCAATTATGAAATCTGATATCTATACTAATAAGATTATATTAAAGGCATCTAGCACAATTCATAGACTGAAGCTAACCATCTACACATATGCTTCTAGTTCCAAGAATGACCCCTACAATACTACCCACAAGAAATAACATCATCACAATATGCATTTTACGTAGAATTGAGTTCATTATTAATTGTCTAAATCATAAGATCACATGGATTTGTTCTCAATTAGTTTATATAATTATATACGTCCTTACATATATATGACACATAAAGGCACACCTTCAATGCCCAGTTCGTGCTCTATTGGTAAGTCCCGAGGAGTCCCTTATCCAAACGGACATCACAAAACATACACAAGCGAGGCGGTCCCTACGTAGTACATTATTGCACGGTCCATACACCCGATGGTGACAATGAATTTCAGCCATCCAACCTACCTTCTCGCTGCCATGTAGGACCTAAGATAATGACCTACACAACGTTTAGCCTAACCAATAGATAGTCCCGAGACGTATGCAACCCCAACCAATAAGCCGTCCATGAACATGGGTATGTTCACACAAAAAATAAATACATATTTTAACTCATAATATGTATAAGTAATTATCCCTACAATTACCCCAAATGAGTCTCATCAATCTCCAGAAGAATTAACCATCTAGTTAATTTTCAATTTCTCCAAATAATAAATAGTAACCCCAAACTTTTTTTTAATTAAATATCCACTCACTTGGATGACCTCCTACATACTCGCTTAAGTTCGTAAAAATCACCCCTGGGAATTGAATCGATTCGCCCCAGGCCGAATTGATTCGTCTAGAAGGCCGAATCGATTCGAATTCTGGCAGAAGACGAAACTGCTACATTTTCCAATTTTCTTCCCAATGTCTTGACCACTTTTATATCAAGAATTATAGAACCTTCATGATCCAAAACACTTTTTATGTGATCATCTAAATAATTGACATAAAATTGTGCCCCAATTAATCCCCGAAATTAGATATAGCACTAGAGTTCATCTAACCCAATTTTGATTCATAATTTGTATCTAAACATTTTTAGATTTAAAGGAATCAATACATGAATTATCATCATTAAAATAGCAATCCTACCACATGAGTTCAAATATTTAATTTCCTCAATAGCACGACATGAATTCTGGGTTTATCACCAAACATGTTTAATCCCTAAACACCATTATTTCTAGATTTGTTCAAAGGAATCCTAGAGTTCATTCAAATTGTTCATAGTCATCAATTAATCCAATTACAATTTGATTCATCATCCAAATTGTGTGTATTCAAGTTCTATCATGAAAATATCCTAGTGCTATGAGCAATATTGAGAAATGTACTTTATTTCTTGAATATGCACACCATCTTCTTTTAGTTTCTCATGAAACATATCAATATATGTTCATTATTAGAACCCCCCTCCCCCTCCCTCCCCCCACCCCCCCCCACCCCCCCCCCCCCCAAAAAAAAGAGAGTCTAATCTTTCCCCCTTTTTTTGGTCATGAAATTAAATATCAAACTAAGCAAGTGTGCTAACAAGGATCATATAATGAGTTATTTTAATTGAAATTAAATAAGGATAGGATATGCACTTCAAGGAATGTAGTCCAAATTTTATTAAAGAAATAGCAAGATAGTATACCTAAACTAGATAATGAATTAACAAATGTACTCGATAAAAAGTACATATCATGGAGTAATAGGCAATAATATGAGATAATGAGTAAATGACCTAAATAATCCATGGGGTGCAAAATAAAGACACATAATAAGCTGTGCTACAATCACACAATGGATAATCAAAAAAGAAATGATCCAAAGATAGCTCATAATATAAGATGACATGTAAAATATCATAAAGATGTCCAAAGAAGCTATGATATCTTCCAACAAAATTTACACTCCAACCTGCTGAGTACAACCATATTCAACCATAATATCCAAAATGACATGCCAAAGTCACCAAATTCAACAAAATATCCAAATCAAAAATAAAAACAAACCACTAAATATGTGAAAACACAAACCAACAGTGTTTAAAGAACCATTATAAACAAAAGATGGTCAAATCGAAAGCAAAAATATGATCACCACCACCTCCACTTACTCATCATCATCATCGTCTTCAAGATCCTCGTGATAAGAGCGAAGTGGATGAACCTTGGTGCAAAGATTCACTACGTCCCTGCACATGGCATCCACTAAGTCTGAAATGCATTTTTAGTCTGATGGATCGAATGGGACATGTATAGATGAGGGGCAGCAATATCAGGATGCAAGAGATCCGTAACCCGGTCTGAAGTCTGAGTGACCTGCTCATCGGGTATACGAGAACAACTGGAGCACACTGGGGGAGGGGGGGGGGGGGGCAGTCCTCTATCGGTGCTGGGAAGGTTCACCAGCTTGGTCATGGGTTAGCATCTCTTCCATTTCATCTACAATTTGAGCTGGGATAGGTGTCTTTGCCAACTTCTTCATCCCATCATGAAAGGTTTGGTAGGTTTTCCGGACTAAGCCTTTTTCTCATTGGAAAAAAATATGCATATTGCTTGCCAAAAGCAAGCGATTGATGAGACGTCCATAAAAGAGAGAAGGACAAGCCTTATCTTTGCCGTTGATACCTTCCACCATTAAGTTATACATTAACCAACCCAAGTCTAAAGTTACACCAGTTCCAACAGCATACAAAACCTTGCAATTATGGGTCAGAATGGAATAATGATGAGAATTCTGGGTGATGTTTATCACGGAGATAATATGAAGAAGATAGTAAAAATCTGTGAGATCTTTTGTTCCAAGGCCTTTTGAGGTGCCTCAGTGATCTCTCCATCGGTAATTGCAGTAACCACTTCATTCTTGTTTGGGTCGGTGTTGACATCATACGGGTAGTTAGGATTGTGGATAATGGATAAACCAAAAATTCCTCTAAGAACGGTGGGAATAATAGTGATAGAAATACCTCGAACAACCGAAGTGAAACCTGTCTCAGTTGTCGAAAACGTCGTCGTAGTGTAGAATTCACTAGGTCGGGACAAACCTCTTCATTGTCCACACCCCGATTCCGAATCATAGGCCAATGTCTCTCCTAAAAAACCCTTAAAGCAGCAACATGATTGATTCTGAAAGAGTCCCAATCAATAGTACATTCATAATGGACGGAACGATTACTAAAGTTGTCAAATCGGTTATAGGCTTTTTGGTTTGTGAACCCATTTTTGGAGCCATGTGACATGCGCTCGGAGGATGTTTTTCGCATCTTGGTGTTGAGGAGGCTGAGGACTCCAAGACCAATATTTTGTGGATCAGCCGTGGTTGGTTTGTATGCCTATTCTCCGTGAACTTCTTAGTAGCCGGAACGAGGGATGTTTTCGAGGATTGCCCCGCCTTGATTTCTTGCTGTTCACCTCCTATGCTCGGGACGGGCTTTTTCAAGTGGGGGAGAATGATGGAAATTAGGTGTATTTTAATATTTTCTTGTATTTTTAGTATTGCAATGTATTTTTCCTTTTGTTCGTTGTTTAGTATTTTGTTTACATTTTAGTAGTAGCAAGGGTTGAGAGGAAGCTTCTAGAAGGTTCCATTAGTTAGTATTATCATGGATGAATTGTCATGACAACTCATGCTTAACTAATAGCTTCTAGAAGATTTCATTTTGACATGTGATGTATCTGAGAGTTAGTTATAGCCCATGTTACATCACATGGGCTTACACCCTCTCAACCAATAGGAGTTTAGGAGATCCCTTCTGGGATCTTCTCTCCCCCCCTATATAAAGGGCCTTAGTCCCTTATTTGTATGGAATCCTACATTTGAAAGATATAAAGAAATACTAGTTTCTTTCTCTAAATTGGTATGGTGCCTTTAGAAATTGCCATTAGACGTGTGGATATGTCAGTAATACTCAAATTGGAGATATGTAGAATGCTTTACTAAACTGGGTAAGGGAGATATTTATAGGGGGAATGGAGATAACCAACCATTAACCCTATAATGCAATAAAGAACAAATGCGATAAAATTAGAAGATAACTAGTAAAATTAAAAACTAAAAATAAACGTCATTCTCGGCCCACTTCCACGCAAGTGCCATGCATCTATACACATAAGTAGGATTGGGGAATGAAGGCTTCCTAAAGTAACTGCCTCATCACTAACCATGAATGAACGCACGAGCTTAAACCCCTCAACCTCCCCCCTTCTTGTAATCTCATTCCACCATATCTTGGCATTGCCTCAAATTTTCTTTGCCACCAATCTCACACACTTCATTCCTCTCAAGTCCTTATGCTCAAATATCTTCTCGATCGAATCTAGTCGGTTTACAAAGGCGTTGGGGTTCATCCGACCGTTAAATGCGGGCACTTGTATTCGTATGTAGCCATAGAAGCCCTTGGTTAAAATCTGCAAGGCTTAGCAAAAGGGGTACTCCTCCAACTCATCACCCCCCAAATCATCATCGTCATCCATCATTACTCGCCCTAAAGTGCATGGTCTCTTTCCACCCAAAGATGCTTTAATGGGTGGAACATTGCGTTAAGGATAATCATCTATCTTGTGACCTTACATATATCATAGAAACACATACACTGCTCTCTACTACAGGGACAAACGGTGATTCAAGTCCTCAAACGAGGAGCAATCCATTATCCACTCTATCCTACCCGTTTGCTCAATGTCCTCGTGGGTTGAACGATGCACAAACGACATCAGATCTAAATCGGGTTAAGATCTCATCGCTAAATTTGTTACCCACAAAATCCCCATATAAGATTTCTATGGTGGTAGTTGTTGCACACACTCAAGGTTTTTCTTCCCTAAGTCCCTATCGATGTATCTCGGATTGGATTTGATGGGGCTGAAATTGTAGTACAAGCATCGAGCGGGACTCGAGAAAATTTGACCGGAGCCTGACCCTCAACTAAAATGAAATATGTCCAATGTTAGTTAGTTTGATCGACAATGGACATGAACTTTAGGGAAGTGATCGATGTCGCGATCTAGGGGGAATGGCGTGGGGTGTTGCTGGCAGTGGTCGGCCATAGGAGGTGATAGCTAGCTCCCTTATGGTTGCATGACTCCCATTGGGACTTTTCCTTTGTTGATAGTTTTAGGCGGGACCCAAGGTTTCTTTTCCTTGGCTGTGTCTACCATAACAAGCCCTACGTCCCTGCCTAGGTTTGGAGTGCAACGACATAGGTTGAGAGAGGGGTTGGTGATTTATGTGATGAGGGGGTTCATCGTCTTCTCGATAGCGCTTGTGTTTTACATTAATGACAACAACAATCGGGGGAGCGCCAACAACCAGGGGCGTGCCTTTGGCACTGATACCAATTTGACGTAACTCGACAATTGACACACAAGATCAAGCACAAATTTGAACTCTCTCTCTCTCTCTCTCTCTCTCTCTCTTATATATATATATATATAATATGATGTCCCCAAATGTGGCGAGCACAATTGTTTATATAGCTTGGGGAAGTGTGTGTTAAGGCAACATACCAAAAGGAGAAAGACAAGGACAAAGAAAAATCTAGATAGGGTTTACATCATACTAGTAATTAACAAGGTAAAGTGACTAACACTAATAAGGTAAAAACAAGAAAAGGGTCTCCGAAAGAATAATGTACAAAAAAACCCAAACGGGTAAAAAAAATCAACTACCCTCGCCATAGCCATGGATGACTTGTACCATTTGTTTTTTAGTAGTACCACAATTGGCCAGATATGCAAGTCCCACAGGACCACATTGTCTGAAAGAAGGATCTTTCTTTAGGTTTTTCTATAAAGCATTTGCTGCTGGAATGAAACAAACCATGAGTACCTTTTTACAAGTGGGTCCAAGAGATGGAATATGCATGCTGCATAGAGCTGTAAAACACGGCTTTTGTCGGTTAGTTTAATAAAATATTTTACCACTTCGCATGTTTAACTAACTCAAATTGCAATTTTGACTAATTCACGCATATAATGCGTTCTCATTAGCGTTGGTAGCAAATTAAGGTACTAAGATTTCTCTACTCAACCAAATCTTTTCCAGCTCATAGAAGATGACAATGATTTCGCACACTTGCTAGGAAACATTAGGCCCCTCGCAATTTATGTATTGGTACTTGCTTTCCGAATATGGCACACTTCCATTCCAATATACTAAAATTAGCCATCTAAGCAATATATTTATATTTCTTCCCTAAAGTTGAGCAATATTCCAAAATATATCATAAACTATAGTTATAATAAGAAGCTTATTTGAGGGGTTAACATGAATAATCCCAATATGCATCCCAAGTGCTTGCGCCTTCTAACAATATTATACACGGTTAATTATTTCAACTTTCTAATTACTGTAGTATTTGTTTATCGGATCTCAAGCTGCCATCTCACCTAAAACCAATTGGTATTAAGGAGGGCATACCTTTAGTCTTTTAGGGGTCCACGTGAGCAAGACATTTGTTGTACTCTCATTCCAGCACAGCCCTCGCTTAAAATGACTTGGACAAGAATCAAACCCGTGACCATTGCCTCATATACCACTTGTCGGATCTCAAGCTGCCATCTCACATAAAACCTAGTGGTGTTAAGGAGGGCAAACTTTTAATCGTTTACGGGTTCACTCAGCATCGTTGTCTTTGGGGCAAGGCATTTATTGTACTCTCATTCCAAAAGCATCACAATTTATTTGAATAACATGATCTACAGTAGCCTAAACCCATCGTACCATATTTAGAGTGAGCAGCATATCTTGTTCCCGTTCCACGTACCGAATGTGATCCATGTTCTTGGCAACATTGGTTTTGCATACAAAATATAGGGTTGTTGCACGTGTCATTTTTGCCTTCTTCCATGCCATTTTCTATTTTCCAATTATTTGTTGAGGTAGGTGGTGCAATACTGTTTTATAGTTCACATAGATATGGAAGACAATGTTTCCTATTAAAGGAAATCATATTGTCTGGTTAGCAGGGGCGGAGGTAGTAGCAGGCCGGACCAGGCTATAAACTTACTACTACTAATATGTCGCCCAGCCCACTTCTAGTCTATCCAGTTACTTGCTACTCAGCTCACTTAAATTAAAAACACAACAGGTCCAACTTTACATTTTACTTGTATTTTTGGCCGTGTGGCCTTGTATAAATTCAACTTATCTGTATAGAATTCCCTATATAGATCCCCTTAAGTGATTGATAATAAAAAATTATGAATATATACTTTTATATAATTTACAAATCTAAAATACGAAGTCTCTTCACATTAAGAAAGAACTGATGAAATTCTGGATAAATTATAATATAACTTTAAAAATATGCATCTTTTTATATAAATATAGACAATCAAGTGTAAAAATGATTCTGATTGCATAGTCAAATTAACTAGCCTGGGTGGTTTTGTAATCTCCGCCACTGCTGGTTGGCAAATATATATTTTTCACTCCACCTATTAATACAGTAATTGTTCGAGTTCAGCTTCAATAACTTCATTTTAATTTCTTGGCAAGTAAAAAATTCCTTTTACTCGTTCATAGCCTGGTAATTTAGCATAGGTATATGCTTGCTAATGTTAGGTGGACTTCTTTATTTTGATTCAGGCGCTCCATAGTAGCGGAGGGTATTATGTCTGAATATCAAATGGGAAACACAGAAATTCACAGTGATTATGATAGTGATGAAGGGGCCAAAATCTTAAAGATGCTTGAAACAGCTGCGGAGCCCGAAGTTTTAATGGCTGAGATGAGTTCAGAACAACTGAATTCTTTTGCTACTTATCAAGCAAAACTAGAGGTTGGTTTCAGTATCTTTTACTTTTCAGATCAATTTTAAAAGTAGAAAAGTTATTTAACTTTGGCTGGTTCGATTTTAGGCAATGCGGCAGACAAATGTTCAGAAATCGATCGAGAAAGCTCTGGAAAATTCTGGTTTAAATGCGAGGGAGGTCACCCCGTTTATGAGGGTGAGAGTGGTTGGGTTATCTACTAAACGTCATCTACAAAAGGGCTGCACTCGTAAAGGTCTAATAACAATCTGGAATCCGACGGAGAAACAGGTGAACACAAGTTGTGTCCGTTTAATATCATTTATTGACTTTTAGACAACCTCATACGTTAATATCCTCATTATTTTTGCAGCAAACAATGCTGGTTGAGGGACAGGCATACACTATTGAAGGACTTGTACCACAAAGCTCTGATTCAGACACCCTTTGTTTACAAGCAAGAGGATGTACTACCAAATGGATGCCTTTATCTCCACCAGCAGTTGAAAATTTTCTGTAAGTCTCCATTTATTTCTTTGCTCATCTACAAATTAAGTCCAAATCACAAGTGTCTTTTGCAGGCCATTCTTCAGTCCTCGGAAACCAGTCACATTGTCAAAAATGGGTGAAGTTCCTCTTTCCAGGCGAGTCTTTCTCAAGTTTACATATTAATGCTCTTTGGTGAATTTGTAAGGAACCTTTGGGTTCACTCCTTTTTTTCTTCAGCGAGTTTGATAATGCTGCATTCGTCATTTATGTGGGAGACGTGTATACATCTACTGCTAATCAAAAGAAGCAGTGGGTTTTTGTGGTGGATGGCTCCATATCTGACTTACATTCAGAAGAACCGTCTCATGCTTTGCTTGCCATTAGCTTCAGCTCACCGTACATTGATAGTGATTCATTTGTTCCACCAATCAACTACAACCTTGCGGGATCAATGGTATGTACATGAAGGTTCTACAATAGTTTTGAGTTGGTGTTTAGCACATATGAAGTATGAGCATGGACACGAGTATGACACAACATGGACATGGAAGATTCTAAAACGGGAACGGTCACATAAATGACATGTCAATAGACAAGATATGTGTTGTATATAAAATAAGTATAATAAATATAGATTTTAAGTAAACGTAACATTATAAGGTTGTAAAGTGAAACATACAAGTATGCAATTTATAAATAAGAGTAAACAATAATCAAGTATATTTTGATTAAAGAAAGAAATGATGAGTTAGGATATATGTATGCTTGTGTTTGTATTAGAATATCTCCAGAACATTGTGGCATTTTGGTGTGGCAATATGTCTTGATGTTATAGTTTTCCCCACAATTTGCCCCACAAAATAGGTTCGAGCTCCAGAGCCTAATGCATAGATGATGCTCCAGGGCATTTGGTTAATCGCGCGAAGGCGGCTCTTTCATGTGTCAAGGGTCATTTTTTCAAATACTATACATATGCCCTTCAATGTAAAGATTTTCACCAAATATATCAATTGCAAACTCATTCTCCCTATTTGCAAATTTCTTCACAAGCTCACCTTATTCAATCTCAATCCAATGGAATTGGAGTCACAAACCCAAGAAAATCAAACGCAGAAACTCAAGAGGGTGTGGTTAGTCACATACTTTTTTTTCAAGACGCACTGATTCGCTCTTCGTGAGCGAATACTTCACAGAGTTCGATCAACGATGCAAATATGTTAATTGCGAAACCCAATGTGTTGAGTTTCGGATAATGGCCTCACTCGCGACTCTGTGGTGCATTGATGTGATTTCTCTCCTAGCGTACGAGGTGGTGGCAATAGTCTTTTAGGCTCATGATATGCTACCGTGCTTTGAAGGCCAATTCAAATTAAAGGCGATTGGCTTGACAAGTCAGGGGGCGGGGTGTTGGTCATGAACATCACTGCGACAATGAGGTTTCTCCCTCTTGCATCGTGATCTGTGGTTAGTGTTTGTTTGAAATCCTAGGTTGGGGTAGGGTTTTAATGGTTATCTAATGAAAAGGGGCCAATATCGGAGGAGCGGGAATGGTCGCGATAAGGCGTGAGTGGTTTTGACGACGACATGTTGGTGAGAGATGATTGGAGATGGGATGGGGACGATCGAATTAATGGTAGTGATGATGAGATGGAGGGATAGTCGCAATTTAGCCATCATTTGAGCCATGAATGTGCTCATGGATTCTTTTAGTGTTAAGACACGCTAGTCCATTCCAACTTCTTGTGATTTCTTGGGTGCCATTTGAAGTTGTTACAATTTGTATGCTTTTACTACTATAACAACTACAACGATTTGAGTGCTTGCAGCACATTTAAACATCCCGAATAATTCGCGAAACAACAAATTTAAACATTAAAAGGACACAGTCTTCGAGTCGTGCGGTGGTTGTCGCAGAGATGCCTAGTGTGACAATTAGTTTCTAGACAAATGCAGTGTTCATGACCCCTAATGTGGCAAAGTAGCAAAAATTTTGCCACATTTTTACCACAATCTTTGTTTTTTGCATAAAACTCAAAAATTGAGCGATTATACAAAATCTCATTTTAACATATAACACAAGGCCATGGAGATGGTCGTATGCAATTGATGCTCATTTTCTCACACCCATTCTTTTATTGAAACCTATGTGTCTTACTTTTATAATAATAAATTCATTTTCTTTCCTTTTAGAGTTTTATTTCTTTCGCACACAAAAAGAATCATATCTCAATGTATAATGTTTCTTTTGTCAAGCATGGCATTGAAGGAAAGTTATATACATTAATTTTAAATGTAAATCATGGACACGGTACTATAAATGTCAAACATGTGGGCGGAGCCAAAACAATGCTTGGGTGGGGCACCCAGAAAATAAGGGGGTTGGAGGGCAGGAACTCTTGAGGCGAATTTTTTAGTCGTTATTTTTGTGTTTTTTATTTACAAATATTGAGTTGAAGATTTGAGGATTTTGTGGTGTTATTTTTAAATTTTGTTAGATATTCAATTGAGATTCAAGAAAAATAACTGAAAAGAAAACAACCGCCACAATTAATACAAGTTTGCAATCTTGGGTGGGGCAAGATAATACAATTTCAATATACATAATATAAATGTATGTATGTAATTTTCTAAATATGCTTCTTAGAAGTGTTTGTGCTTCCTAGTTTATCACTTTAAGGCTGGCTTCCTTCACAAAGCTATTGTTAATCACATTTGTCTCAACATTAGCTTTGCAATTCTATGTTGAGAGTGCGGTGTGCTCGTAGCCTAATTGGAGTGAAGGTACCCAATTAAAATTTTCGCTGTAATAGATATGCTATTTTCCTTTTAATTCCTTTTATGTACAAAATAGACAACCTAGGTTTATATGATTAAAAGTTTACCAATTAGATGATACCAAATTTTATCTTCAAATGTAAGTGATTTAATCTAAATGCGAAATAGGGTAAACAATCACACAACACCCAAGTCGTCCATGGAAAAACCTTCAACGGGCGAAAACCTCGGGCCGAACAAAACGACAAATGCGGTAGAGTATTACAAATAGAAGACAATGGCATACAATTAACGAATGCACTGATTGTCTATCAACTCTTTCTCACCATATCCTCTGAGGAGATTGCCAACAATTGGAGAACGCTACACAATCGCGATCGTCTTTTGAGCTCGTCCAATGTCTTTCGAAACTATGCCACAAACTAAAAATCCTCTTTGAAGTAGAAGACGAACTTTGCAGAGAAGCCACCAATGCTTGGATCAAAGTTGTCAGAGGCTAAAGGCGCACCAAGGTCCCCCTAGAGCCTAGGCGCAAGACGCAACGCGAGGCACGCGCCTGATCGAAGTGAGGCGCAAAGTTTATAGGACATGTGAAAATTGATTATTTATAAATAATATCATTTGTGTTCTAAAATTAGAAATATATAGCATAAATTATTATTATACATGATTATGAAGAGACAAGTCAAAATGAGATATAGCTTATACCACCATATGAAAAAATGTATATATTTAAATATCAAATTTATGTAACAATTTGACTATCCAATAATCAACAAAAGAAAAGATATTGAAATATTTGAATAATAAATACTCACATGTGTGAAAAGAAAAAAACAAAATCAACATATAAATTTTTCTAAGATGCAACATTATTGGGGTTAAATTTGTTTTTTTCTTTTGAGAAATATAAAGTCTCCCTAAGAATCTCAAGGACTTACTTTGGTTCGTTTTGGGTGGAAAATCATCTAATCTTCTTTATTCTATTGGAAAGTATGTAAAATAAACATATCAACTGATTCATTCTTGTATTAGCGATGTTATCCAAAAAAAATTCAACAAGGCGCGCCTAAGCCACGTCTTGAGCCTGGAGCCTAGGCGCACAACGCGCGCGCCTTATTGAAGGAGTCGAGCCTGAGTGAGGCAAGGCGCTGATGCTGAGCCTAGGTGAGCCTGGAGCCTAGGCGCACGCCTAGGCACGCCTTTAACAACAGTGGCTTGGATTACTATTTTTTAGGATGTGAGTTTTCTTAAAGGTTTTGAAAGTGTTTAAAATGATTTGGCTTGCTCAAGCGTGACAATGTGTTTTTGAAATGTTCACACAAATCTTGAAGAATAAGAATACAAGTGTTCGAGTTCAAGGACAAAGGTAGATGTTTTTTGGGCCTCAATATGATTTGCAATCAAAGTTTGAAAATCAAACACTTCAAGGGCACAAAGAGAAATGTGAAGAAGATAAATTATGGTTCAACTCTTTACAGTATTTAAACTAAACAAATCTCTCAAAAAATTTTCGCTTTCATCAAGTGTCTTTGCTTTTTTAAAAATTCTCAATATTTTTTCTTTTAGAATTTTGACCAAGATGGGTATTATGAATCTAGCTTACCATATAAATCAAGCTCTTCCAAGTGTGGAAGACAAGCTTAAGACAAGTGGGAAGATGACATCACAAAAGAAATCAAAGCACTTGAGTTTAGAGAAGATTTGACTGCCAAAAAAGTATTCACATCTCACGACCGGCGAACCTAGATCTTTGCATCGGCGAAGGCCTTTTTCGTTGCAGTGAGACATCAACGAAAGTGACAAACTTTGTTTTTAGGGCGAAATAAAAGCCACGAAGGTTTGAACCATTACAAAATCCTTCATGTAATATACTTATGTAAAGAACTTCTAAAAGTATGTTTTCTATTATAAATAGTATACTTGCATATGTGTATCAGCTAAAGCCCAACCAACACATGCACACACAAAAAGTTAATTTGAATGTGACAAAGTGTTAGTATTTTTAGGAAGTCCAAATACATCAACCAAGTGGTCACATCAATATGTCATTATGTGGATGTCGGGTTGAGAAGTTGAAGCATGTCCGGAGCAAATGTATCGTAGTAGTGCTAGACCTCAAGGACTAAAAAGACAATATATTTCGCACACGGAATATGACAAACTAATTATGTGTGGGGCACACGAGTATACGTATACTCTTACACATGTTTTCATAGTTATGTGATTGTACTTTGTTCCACGAACAAATGCAATTTTTCCTTAAAGATAACCCTGTCTGCAACAATTTATGAATGAATGAACAAATCGATTTCTTGTTAACAAGCCACTCCTATCAATCTTTGTTACAGGTTGGCTTTTGTAATCTCATCAAGAGAGCAAAGGACCAAATGAATCACCTTTGGGTGGCGGAAGCAACAGAAAATTATGCCTATTTTATAAGTTATGATAATCCACGTTGTATTCACTTGAGAGATGCAGCTGCTTTTGCTGAAAGATGGGCGAAGATCTCTAGCTTTGTAGGCATTGTTCAATTTTTATATGGTCTTCATAATTTGCTTTTCAGGTTGTTGCACTCTAATGGCATTTCATTCTTGTTTTGCGTCATGCAGACAATTGAAAAGCTCAGGGGGGAGATTTTATCTATTATTGGCAATTGTAAAGGCTAAAATATCTGCAAGTCTCTTTGTACCTATTGGGGATTCTTTTAAACATGAATTTAGCTCCTCTTTCTTTTCACTCAACAAGGTATTATTTTGTAGTCCAAGTTTAATTGTCTGAATTTTACAATCTCCAACCTTCCACCGATGTGCTTCTATGAAAAAAAATCCATTTCTCTCTACTTTTTCTATAGGTTTGATGTAACAATTTTTTTTTATTTTCTTGACAGCTTCATTAATTGCGGTCGTGAGTAGGTAATATATACTGTTGTTTTAATGCTAAAAATGATAAATTGATAAAAGAGCTCTATGTATTTCCACACTTTTAACATCATATGAATTGTTTTTGTTTTATTATTTTATTTATACATATTTCACATGCACTGGAGTAACCTGATGAGTATTATTCAAGTTGCTGGATGAAGGGAGGATAATTGCTTCTTCGTCTGCCACAAACAGTTCTTGGTTAATAGTTTGGCAACTTGTATATAATACCCATGGTATTCTTCACCATTCAGAGAGCACCTAATATCAATCACCATTCAGAGAGCACCTAATACCAAAAACGGTGGAGCAATCACCAAACTCCGATATACTTCGGATAAGGAGCGGCAAAACAATAGAGAAAGGGAACTGAAGAGACGGGCGGTAGCACGGAATATATTTGCGGGGTTTAGGGCTCATGGAGATTACCGGCTTCCCAAGCATGCTGATACCAATGACCTATTGAAGGCTCTCTGTGAAGAAGCCGGTTGGCATGTAGAGGATGATGGAACTCTATACAGGAAGGTAACAATCTTTTTTATCTCTTTTCTTTATATCTCATTAACTTCACTTGTTACATTAGGCTGCACCTTGAAGAGTAGTTTAAGAATGCATGTTAATACGTTTGGCCGAATACTAATCCCTTGATATATTTATTTAGGGTCCGTTTGGTTCGTGGTGAAATATTTTTTACCGCGTTAAAAAATAATTCACCTAGGTAAAATATGTATTTGGTTGGGCATTTAACATGGTGAAATAAAATGAATATGGTGAAAAGTGAGGTGAAACTTTAACCATTTCAAACCATGGGTAAAGTGAATAATTCAACTGGTGAAAACAATGAAATTTATTTTATTATCAGACTAACCTTTTTTATTTTCACTTACAACTATCACACATTTATTTCTCCCTCTCAATTAACACAAATCATTAAATATTCATTAATTTTTTTTTTCAATTTCATTTTTTATTTATTTTTTTTATTTAAATAAAATAAAATAAAATAAAATAAAAAATTAATTTTTTTAAAAGGAATTAAAAAATATAAAAAATGGAATAACTATTCTTACACCCTCTATGTCTTCCCTCACGCCTTTTTTAATCTTTAAAAACTAAAAGACCAAAAAACTCTCTACGCATTTATGATTTGAATAAATATAATCTTTTGCCCAAAAATCTATTACTTTAAAAAAAAAACATAATATTATGAAAATAAATAAAAACATAATATTTTGAAAATAAAAATCCTAATATTCTAGAAAATTAAAATTTTAATATTCTGAAGATATAAAAATTATTTTTTCATTTAAAAAACATTATGTTATTTATAAAAAAAACTTTTTTTTATTTTATTTAAATGGATGTTGATAAAAAAACTGTTTCGTTATTTATTTTAAAAAAAATGGACATTCTTTTTACCATTTCTAGTTAAAAACTGTTTCTTTTATTTATTCAAAAAACTGTTTCGCTATTTATTTTTTCAGTTAAAAACTGTTTATTTTACTATTTAAAAAACCACAATCGTTTTATTATCTAAAAAAATGGTCCGCGTCCGTCAGCGGTATGTATAGTCCGACCACCTATACATACTGTTGGTGCGGACTAACATATTAGAAAAAATGCTCTGCGCCGGCGGTATGTATAGGTGGTCGGACCGCGAGGTATTTTTCATACCACGAGGTGTTCGCGCCAGCTTACGCGCACCTCGACTAATCCTCGCTCGCGGTTCGTAGCTTCCGTTGGCCAAGCATTATTTTGATACTGTCAGGAATCGAACTGGGGACCAAACCCGATCCACCTCCAAGCAGTCTCCCAGTGGCAGCCTTATACCACTGGGCCAAGATGCTTGGTTTGTTTGGTGCAAGGTAATGTGTTCGGAATTTTTTTACTAATTGGGACGGTTTCATAGTTGAGACTTGTTTTTTTTTTTTTAAAATTCTTTTAATTGGGACACTTTTTTTTCATAGTTGGGACGTTTTATTTTAATTGGGAATGTTTTTTTTTAAATTGGGGCAAATTTTTTTAATATTGAAAACTTTTTTTTTTAATTGGGACTATTTTTTCATTGTTGAGAACTATTTTTTTTAATTGTGGCTACTGTTTTTATAGTTGAGACTCTTTTTTTGTAATTGAGATTGTCTTTTACAATTGACCGTTTTTTTCATTGTTGGAAAGTTTTTTTTTTAAATTGAGGCTATTTTTTTTTTAATTAGGACTATTTTTTTTAATTGGTACTTTTTTTAAACCTTTTTATACTTATTTGTCTTGCGTAGCCAAATATAACTAGTTAGGAGAGGAGGGGGGGAGTTGTGTCAAAATTTGAGTTTGAGGTAAATGAATATTTTTTAATGGTCGTTGGCACTTGTGATGAAAATCAAATAGTTAGTTATAACAATTTTTGTGTGCATTTGAAATATAGGGGTAATATAGTCATTTTATTTTTTTATCATATTCATCTTGACCATCCAAACAACTAATGGTAAAAAAGTTAAAATTTTCACCTAGTAAAAACTCGATGGTGAAAACAAAATTATCAAGCTAATAATTCACCTTTTACTTTTAACACCGTAAAAAGTATTTCACCACAAACCAAACGGACCCTTAAGGTATTTTCAAGTTTTGGTAGGTAATTTTAGTTTCGTAAATTTAGTTTTCAAAATTTTACACCAATACCAGGAGTATGTTTAGTTTCACATTTTCAACTACCATTGACAAAAAGCAAACATACTTGAAAAACCCGTAAAAACCCACAGTACCATAACCACCCGTTGTGGAATTTGAAAAAAAAAAATACTTCCAAGTTAATCTTTTACACTTGTTACATTGAAGTATTTATTAGTTTTTTTTTTATCAAAGTTGAAAATGAAAACAAAAATTTGAGCTTTTAAGTTTGTCGCACAAGTTACACATTTTGGAAAATATATGTGAGATTAAATAGATCTATATTTATACTATTATAAGTAATCAATCTCAATTATTTTTGTTTCCATAGAGTCCTATGTTGAATATGCCAAGCTTGATCAAGACAGACACCAACGAAGTTCCCATGGATGCTCAATGTGAAGATGAAGACTATTGTAACTGCAACTTTGATATTGACTCACAAGCTGTTTGGATACCTTCAAGCAAGAACTTTTTCACTGGTGGAGCTATCTCATGGAGGCAGCGGTAGAAATATCATGTTTTAGGTGCCGTACGAAAGTAACTCCAACGATAGGAAAAGGGGGGGAAGGGAAATAGCAAGGTATACTATGTTAGCACGATAGAGTTATATAGGTGGTCACATTCTAATATGTCAAGCCCTTTATTACATCTGTTGTCTTTGTCCAAGTTGTAATGGTGAGACATTAATGCGTTAATGTGGTTGTTCAACAAATTATGTTGAAACCTAAATTCAAATAGTGTCAAATAGATTATTATCAATTGCATAAACTATTTCCTGAATACCGAAAATTTATTGAGCTCTATCTTTCTTTCTCTTGAAATCATTTATATACTTGAGCTTAGCCTTCAACGTTTTTCTTGGTACTCTTTGGTTGTATGAACTTAACTTGTTAAATTCACTAGCACATTATCATACCCAAAGTCATCAAATTGTATGTCAAGGTCAGCCTCAAAGGTCTCCTAAGTGAGTTTTTTCTCCTCTTGATAATATTTAAACCATGATTCTGCCATACTAATAAGGTACATAAAGACATACAACACCCTTTTGATTATCAACAATAGAGCTAAACTCAAAACATTACTTTTGCATTTTTTTATTTTAGTACAAGGGTTTGTACCATAAAAAGTGTCTAGCTTAGGGATCTTAACATGGTTATATCCGTTGTAGCATTAGGAGCAGGCCTTTGTTGAGAATCATAGGTGTAGCAAAATTACAAGGGACGAGATGGATAGAACTCTACATGGATGTTTACTGTTGAGTGAAATTACTGGTTGTCCTTCTCATTAAAGAACGCAAAAATGGCCTCTATTTGTCCACTGCCTGGGTTTGAAATTGACCTCAGGAGTCTAGTCTTAATCGTAAATCCATCGAACTTTGTTGAAGCTATGAGCTCAGAGTTTGGCCTTGTATTGTAATTTGTATCTTCACAATTGCTTCCTCCACTGTCTTCAACCTTGAGCTATCATCCACCACAACAGGAAACTGTCTGGCTTAGATACCAAATGTTGTGATTTACAAGACAAACTGATCAACAACTCCCACTCTATGTGAGTGAGTGTGTCTGCGTTACATGTTATATATACTCCCGCTGAAAAACAAAGCTTTAATTCTCAACTTAGAAACCAAAATATTCATTAAGGCCCAATTTGGTTGTCCCAAAATTGTAAATTAGCTCATTTATAAATTGATCAATTAAATGTGTTTTGTTTCGTTAATGAAATGACTCATTAATTGCTCCATTTTAACTAATGTGTAAAGTCTTAAATTGAATCATTTCACAAAAAACGTGAAATGCATCTATTGAAATTAGGGTCACATCATGCACATGCTCCTCTCTCTCTTTCCCTCCCTTCCCTTCTTTTCCCTTCTCCCTTTCTCTTTTAATTTGTTTTTATCTTTTGTTTTCATAGAACCTTAACATCAATTTCATAATACCAAACATTGCGTAAAATTCGATTTCAACTCATTTTAAATCCACTCATTTACAATTCACTAGAACCAATTTACATAATCAAACAATTTGCGCAACTAAACAGGGCCTAAGTGACCTCATTACCAACATCGGCTAAATAGGGAATACATATCCAATCTCCCTCTAACCGCTCACCTATCATTGCTCAACAATTCTAATAGCTCAATGATTCTAACAAACAAAAGCTCGCTAACTAAATAGCTCGGCTCCTCAATAACAGAAATGAACAACTCAAAAAATAATGTTTTGGAATGAATATAAAATGAAACCAAATGACACCATAAACTTAAGAAGACTCGATTATGACCCCTCCAATTTTTGAGACTGTTGCAGCTTCTTTGTGAACTTCAATGACTCAGAAATTTCAATACTTCTAACTGTTATCGTTGAAACGTAAAAACACTGTTAAGTATGTTAAACAGGATAGTAACTTTTTTTTTTCTTCCAATGGTGACACTCATCTATCAGTTGTAAACAAAACAAATCACAATTAACATCTAATAATATAAACCAAAATGCAATTTGCTTTTTTACTAGGTTTACCTGAAACCAATACGAATATACTGAAAGAACATCCCATCTATTACAAAATTTGGAATAGTAATTCATTCCATACATCAGTCACGCCAGGCAAACACCAATGTATACAATCGGAGTAACTTGAAGGGTTTGACAATTGTTCAGGGGTCCGTGTCTTCCAAAACTTACGATAAATGGAAGGGTGACCATCTTTTCGGTACTCTGATAGCTGAGTTATATTTAGAACAGAAACCTTTGATCTCAACCTACTCAACACCTTCTCCACCATGCGCATTGTTGACAAGTCGGACCCGCTTCCCCAATAGCTCTCATCATCAATTGGGGTTTTCTCGTTATAACAATTTCCTTCACTCCCAAGCTTCCACTCTCGGCTCCTGTTACAATGAACAAAAGAAAAATTAAATTACATTTTAAAAATTATGAGGTGTATTTGACTGGTTTTCTGGAAAAGAAAACATATAGTTGGAATTTTTTTTAATAGAAAATGCTATTTTCCATTTTTTTCATCTTTTGGAGGATTTGATTGTAGGGGTGGAAAATGATGTCTTTATTAGGCTACCAAAAGTTGGAAAGAAAAAAAAACTGAGGGCAGTGGGGAAACATTTTCATGGGAAATGAGAAAAAGACAGCTTCACCAAGTTGTCCCTAAGAGCGAAGCAATGTGTGTGAGTGCCGAGCGGGCTGACTGGATATCAAAAGGGGTGGAATTTTTATTTGATTATTTGTAATTAGTTTCTAATTAAAGTTACGAAGACATTGTTAGTTGTTTTCCATATTTATCATTTGATTTATTTCCTTTAATTAAGGATAATCAATCCAGATAATTGATTGATTATCCCTTCCTTATTCTAGTCATATTACCTTAGTAGAAGTCTAGTAGTATTTATAAATAAGACCCCCTCTCTTGTAATCACTTTTATTTTATAAATGATGTGACAATGTAATGAGAAGCGAAACCATGTTTCTTTTATATGCAAGTGCATGTAGGCGTGTTTAAGTCTGCTGCTGCTTTTACTTGGTTGAGAAATTTTGTTTCCATGAAAAATAGGTGCGTTCAGACAAAACCAAAAGTTAGAATATATTGAGCTAGTCCATGGAAAATGTGTGCTATCATACATCCTTAAGTTACTACGAGACCAAGAAAAAAACAATTTAACAATAAAACGTCCTTTGGTATCAACATACTTGTTTTAGCTTGAAAATTGAACAAACATATTTATATTGACAATAAAGGACTAGTTATGGTGGCATGTGAAACTGTTCTTAGAACGTAGCAGAAATTCAACTAGACAGCTTTAAAAAAGTACATTGAAAACTCTCAAATTTCATAAGAAAGATAAAGAGGACAGAAGATGATATTGATACAGTGGGTTTATGGCTATAATTATATCATTAGAATCAATCATTACAATTCTGAATGTTGTAATTATGTTGGAGTTATCAGTCGTACTTATATTTTATCAATCATACTTGTGTTGGAGTTATTATTACTATCTAGACGTTGGACTTATTTATTATCAGTTATTAATTAAACCGGTTTTATCGTGCATGTTTTTTAAAATAAAGACGTTTTTTTATGGTTTGAAGTTGAGAATGATATAGATTGATAGATAAGCCCCATTTTCAGCGTATTGTGTCTGGCCAACCTTTACGTGAAAATAGGGATTATTACACTTGGTATCAAAGCATCCAGGTTCTAGCATCCTTGGGATCTGTGTTGTGCTCATTACGTTCGGCGTTGCGTTCCTTCGACGTGTAGAGCCCTATGTTTAGGAATTGTTGTACTCTCTGCGATCTGATACTAATACCAATCTTCTTACTAATACCAACCTTGTTTGCTTTCAGATGGCAAACGGTAGGCGGGGTAGATCACGACGTGTCACCACACAAGTTGCAGAGGAGACGGAGCGACACCCACAACCACCACCAGCCCCGCTCGGGGTTACTCCAACAAGCATTGTCACAATAGTGACGCAAGCAATCTCTACGGCGATGGCCGCTATGCTACAACACTTTCAACCACCGCAGTAACCACCATCACCACCACCTCCACAGCAGGAGGTGCTACCCGTTCAAGTACAAGGCTCGATATGGGAGTGAGCTAGGGAGGCCTTCACTAAGAGCCACCCGCCAGAGTTTGCTGGGAGTCCAGATATATGGGTGATCAGTCAGTGGTAGAAGGATATTCAACAAAACTTGAGGACGGTTGAGTGCACGCCAATGCACAAGCAGATGTTAGCCTCATTTCGACTGGTAGGGACAACTTTACAGTGGTAGGAGTCTGTCACCACATTGGAGGAGCGGGACATGGTGACTATTGATGAGTTTTGAGCCAAGTTTGAGGGAAAGTATTTCCCACCAGCTATGAAACCAAAGATGAGGAGGAAGTTTATGGACCTTACGCAGGCAAGTTGTAAGGTAGTGGAATATGAGGAGGACTTTGCCACATTATCTTATTTTACACACCGAAGAGAAAAATATGGATAAGTTTGTGTCAGGGACGACTTGGCACACCAGGCAATCGTTGTTGGGGAATCCGACTTTTACCGCCTACACTCAGATGGTGAATGCCGTTTTACTGCATTGTCAGGACCACAGGTCATTTCAAAAAAGTAAGGGGGAGAAGAGACTCAGTTCAAAGACATCGAGCCAGCAGGGTGAGCCGAATGGGAACGACAATCAGGGAACCCGGCAGTTTAAGGGGTCACAGGCAGGTGATCGCATAAAAGATACAGAGGTTCCAATGATCAAAACGAGCAGAGTCGGGCTAGGGCCAGCAACAGATAGGCCATCAGAGCCGGTGGCAGCAGAACCGAAGCTAGCAGAGCCAACAACCAGATAGACATCAGTTTTAGAGAAATTGCTATGTTTGTGGAAAGAAAGGACGCTTAGCGAGGGTGTGCCCAGGGCTATTGGGTGGCACGGGAGCTGGAGGGACAACGAGGTAACTATGCACCAGAGGGACTGCATCAACTGCTGCTAGCCCCGCCAATGGCGGCAGTGCCAGCACTACCCGTCCCACCTCAGGGACAACAACCACAATTACAGTATGGACGTGCATCATGTCGCTCCTGGAGAGGGACCAACGCCATCATCGGCAGTGGAGGGTATGTTCCATATTCTTGAACTTGTAGAGCATATTTAGTTTGATCATAGTGCATAATACTCAATTGTTAATTACTACTTTGTTAGTGCATCGAGGATAATAGACCTAGCATTTGATATAGTGCTTTACGTTGATTCACCCGTGAGTAGAGGGGCACCTATACGTTCCGTGTGTAGAGGTATAAAGATCGACCCAAGGAGACTTAAGTTGTGGCAGACCTATTTGCATTAGATATGTCGAAGTATTATGTCATCCTAGGGATGGATCGGCAAGCCACTTGCGAGGCTTGTGTTGATATTTGTAGGACCGTAAAGAGTTAATGGTCAAGTGTGGAATGACTGGTTGGACAATGGTGTTGGGTATTATCATGTTTGGGGTCTAGTTATGGTAAAATGGATGGCGATGTAAACTTGGGTTAGTACGATGACTTTAGGAAATTTGGTGCACTTACGAGAGAGTGACGCATTGATGCGATTGTGAGGATTTTGAGGAAAGATTTGGGGGCGGGCAAATTCCGATTAAAGAGCGTCAAATTAATGTTGCGCTCAGATTGAACAAGATTCATTCGTGTTGTTGAACCGTTAAGTGATTTCAGTGAGAATAATGTGCGAGTGGTTGGACCTAGGAGTAAGGTCACCGTATACAATGAATTTCCAACTCGGGGTACGGACATAATCTAAATGCTAATGATGGCATACTTTAGGGGATTAATAAATGCGATGGTAATCCGATAATGGATTTATTTTAGTAGATAAGGATATGCATAATGAGAAGCAATTGTATTGTAAAATTTTTGGGTTACTTTGAGAAATTTATGGATAGCGGCGGCCTTAGTTACGGGACGTTGTGTATGATCACGAATAGTGTTACAATAGTGACGTTGTCATGGAAAATGGGTAATAATAGACTTTATTGGGATGGGTAGATCTTTAGAGGCTTAGAAGTAATTAAGCACTCTACTAGATTTAAGGATGGACAGAGAGTGTCCTATCATATGTGTGAAAAGGAACATGATGTTCTTGACATTATTGGAGCGATTAACTTAACGGGGTTTAGTGCAACTCTTGGAAGGATGAGCCTTTTGTTGAAATTGGCACAAATTGAAATTCATGTAGTTAGCATATTGTTTCGTGGCTATTCTTTGACTAACGAATCTCAATAACCGACTAAGCTATGTAGTAGTGTATCAGGGGGGGCCCCCTTGCTTGGATTTCGCTTGCGAGACGTCCCATGCATGAAATTTAGGAAGTGTCAAGAGTTGAGGAACGTTGGGTTCTAGGATGTTTTGTTCATACGTTATACATGTGTGGACATATAATGTATCGGACGATGTTATATTATATGAGTTAAGGCCAACAAGGCCAAAGAGTGTAGTGATGAGAGCACTTAGTAATGTTTACACCACTAATAGAATAAGTGGGACAATCTATAGACGAATTAAGTCACGATCCGCAGGATATTCGAGTATATTTTTATCTTATAGATGTGCATGGTATGTGTGGTTCATTTTGGATGTATGTGGGTCATCCATATGTGAGGTTTGTGTGTGTATATATGTGATATGTTGCGTAAAGGGGTCTCGATCACACTATAGTAGGCATAGATGAGCCTTTTCCTTTTATCTCGTGAGATACGAGTGTAAACTAATTGAGTATAAACTTTTGATAATTGTGAGCAACACCCTTGCACCCACCGGCCCTTGAAACCCAACCCCAACCTTCGATCCAGTTCCCCCGACCCCCGATCTACCGCAACACCCTCCCAAACCCCTTCTTTTGATCTCGGACAGCTTTTCCCCTGCCTCCAGGCAACCCATTACTAGGGTTTACCCTATTTGTGCCCAAACTCTATTTGGGCTAGCAAATCCAAACCAAAACTCATTTAGATGCCCCAAAACACTGGTTTTTGACCCGGGTGGAAACTTTCAGATTTCATTGGGTGAAGAAAGAAAGAATGAAAGGCCAAGATTTGTGGGACGTGCACTCCAAAATTTTCTGAAAATTATTTTTGGCCCCCACATGTTTTTGACAAGAATTTTGAAATTTCCTCACGAGTCCCCAATTTTTTTTCAATGCTCGAGGGCGAGCTTGGTCTTAAGAGGGGAGAGTGATGGAAATGGGCCCTATTTTAGAGTTTTATCGCATTTTCTTTTATTTTTGTATTTTCTTTTATTTGTTATGTCATTTTATTTTACTTTTATTTAGTATTTAAAGGTCGAAGTAGCAAAAGGCTTGTAAGGGTATTGTTGTAATTAGAATATTATCTTAAGGCCTAAGGTAATCATTCCCTTTAAATACCAACTTGTAAGCGTCATTTGAGGTAGACTTGAATTTTGAATAGAAGAAGAGTATTTCTCTCTCTAAAAGTGAGTGTTAGATATTTTTAGGAGTCATTTGACAGGTGGTTTACGTCAGTATAATTTTAATATTTTATAATTTTTCAGTTTAAAATGTTACTTATTTACAAATTTCAGGTTAAAATGTTATTTGTTGTATATTTTTAGTTTAAAATGTTAATTATTTTATAAATTGCAGTTTGAAATGTTATTTTAAATTTTTTTATAATAAAAAAAAAACTGAATGACACGAATTTCTTGCGCGATGCGCGACACGATTTGTGCGGCGCGACACCTTTCCCAACCGCAATTTAAAACATTGATATAAACACAAAAATTTAATTCTAGCCCATGGAGTTGTTCATCTGTTGAGCAACGCATTCTCTATTAACCAAAAGGATTCTCGAACGTAGAAACAATTTCATATTTACATTTACCTTCCTTATTTTTACCTAATGAAGCAACAATGGTCTACAAATCTCACTTCAAATTAAGGCAGGATAAAGCATAATAGTGGGGATAGTTGACCCAACCAGACTAAGTGATGATATAGATTCTGATCCTTTGGTCTAAAGCCATATATATTGAATATTGAAAACGGGAAGCATTCCTTACCTAAGCAATTAAGCCTCGCAAATGAGTAATCTCTCATTCAAATTTCAAGAACCATTTTTTCTCCCGAGTCAATGATCAAAACTCAAGTATAAGATGCACAAGAGATAACATGCATATGATAATTAAATTTAGAGAATATTTTAGGAAAGGGTTCAGCACTCACCATTGATGTGTAGGAGACATGGTAACAAAAAAGACCTGCTTCTTGATGGGGTCAACATTAGAGGCCACCCAATTTTCCCAAGCCTCCATTGCCAATTCCATGCCTCGCAGTTGATCTATTTCTTCGCAAACCCCATTTTCTTCAGTACTCCATCTGCAAAATAATGGGTTTTGATACAGCATGAGATGCAGATACTTCACTCCTTCTGAAAACCCTTCTAAGTGAAGTCAAGATCGATCATACTCACAATAGCTTAACAGGGCCTTGTCTCCACCATAGATATGTATTGAAAACCAGTATATCAGCATGCTCCCATTCGGATGCATGCCTAAGAACTGAATCAGGACGCATTATTCGCTCATCCAATCTGTGATTGACTGGGTCATCAGAATTAGATTCAACAAGAAGCGGAGCCCAGAGAAATTCCACAGTAGCATTGTACTCCTTTAACAAACACAGTTAAACTTAGAACCACACATGATAAGACTTTCAATAACCATCTAGCTACACCTAAATAAGAGTTTAAGAAACATAAAATTTCAGGATGATAAAATGAACTATTTCACCATAAACTTATAGCGAACACATTAGATGAAGTTTTGGTATACCTTGGCTGTAAAAGTAGTAAGATGAGCTTGTCGTGTCATGGACCTGTTTTCTGCTGGAATCACAGACTGTAACAGACACACCATTGATATCCATTGCCCTCTATTTAAGGAATCTCCCACAAACATTAGTCTCTTCCCTCTCAACTTCTCCCACATTTCAGTCGCATTCCATCTATTAATGAGCAATAACACTAATCAGAAAATCCAATTAACAATCAACCAATGCTTTTGTAATAAAATCACCAAAAACATAGTACCTCTTCAAATCACAGTTGTGGGGTTGCCATCTCCAATGTTGGTATCCCAAATCTGGCCTTCCATGCTTGTGGCAAGCCAATTGGTCAGACATGTATGGACAACCTAGCTCATTATATAGAGGATGTGAAGTGTTGTCATATACCCATTTGCCAGAAAACACATCACATTCCTCCCTACTTCCCCTCCTGTGATTTGACTCTTGGATGCCCACAAATCTCTCAACTTTCTTACCACTATACTTGACAGTGGTCCCACACTTGCTGAATCTATCAAGAACCACTATAACCCAAAATGAAAAGGAAAAAAAATAGATTAGATTATCGAACAGACCCATAATGTATAATTTCAAGAAACGCTATTGAAGTAAACCAGTATAAAAAAACATAAAAAGATTGACTAACCGGGTGTTATGTTTCGGAGGGTATGAGTGAGCAGAGGTGTAGTGGAAGCTTGATGGGGACTGTTCTGATTATAATAATTTTGGAGTTGGTATGTGTGAATTTGTTGGATGTGGAGTTCATTGTAGAGGATTGAGGAGGCTATGAGGAGGAAAAATAAAAAAATTGCAATGAGAGGGAACTGGGTTCTCTTCTTGAGCCATCTCATAATTCCAGAGGATTCACTGTTGTTGCAAGATGATTGTAATATCATATGCATGATATTCTGTAAAAAACCGAAAAATGTCGAACCAAATTGTGAAAGGAAAAATGTCAAACCAAATTGTTAAAGGAAAAATGTCAAACCAAAAAATGTATATACATGTTCTGTAACAAAGTTTATAACAAAGTTATTCTATAACAAAATCTATCCAACTCATTCTGTAACAAAGTCATTCTATACATGTTCTCGGTACAAAAAATCAACTAAGATTCCATGGATGCTTGTTACAAATCCAAAAAAAGGTCAGTAAAAAAACTAACCTGCTTGACGTTGTGCGACGCCGCTGTGCTGTGTGACGCGGGCTGTGAGAGAGAGAGAGAATCGGCTGCTGTGTGACGCCGCTGTGTGGCCGCTGGCTGGCACCGGCCGGAGAGTCAATACGCGAGAGAGAGAACGAGATTTGAGACCTAGGTTTGAGAGAGAAATGGGTGACCTAGGTTTGAGAGAGCAATGGGTGAGCGGCTGATTTGAGAGAGGGAAATGGGTGACCTAGTTTTTTTTCTTTTAAGTTTCTTTATATATGTGGTGGGAGTGTTATTAACTAATTACTAGCTTGAAGGCCACGCGATGCATGGCCGATTGAATGACAATGCCAAATAAAATATGACATAACAGTAAGGCTTTATTGACTTCTGCAGATGAAGCTGCACACTGTTAGTCAAGAATAAAGAGTTAGGTGGTTGTAACCAAAGATTAATTTAATCCAAAGTACATACATATAAGGAAGTAGCATACGTTTAATCAAGAAATTTATAAATAGTTTTCACCATCTATTATGCATTGATCAATCAAATAGCCTGGATTTTGCATATGCGTTAGTGCGGAGTGGTTCAATAACGTGAGCAAGGTGAATGAAGATGACTTGGAGGCTTTTGAGACTCACCTGTAGACTATGTTGGCTATAAATAATACCCAGATGGCTGGTGTGTATGCCCATATAAATGGTGTGAGATAAAAAGAGTGGGAAATGGAAAGGACGGCCATACGAAAGGGTAAAAGATAGAGAGGTTAAAGGACTCGGAATTCGTGAATGTGGAGAGAGGAGAATAATAATAACTACGCACATGATGTAATACTTTTTGTCTTTAATATTTTTTACATATTTAGAAATGAATAATAAGAAAGAATAACTTATAGCATTATAAAATATTATAATTTCTACACATTTTATTGACATAAAACATCACATTAGTTAATCATAAAAATCTAGAACCCTATAATAGGCATAAACCATATTGCCATTATACTCAAGTCACCATATCACATCACATCCCAAATCATCAAAAAGACCAATTCCACAAATTCAATCAACCATACTAACACCACAATTCCACAAATAAATTTCATTTATGTAAATTTTTTAAAGCAAATGCCCATAGAAAAGCACACAAAACTATCATAAATTATTCATATCCCATTAATTCTTAACAGGTCAAGAACAAAAAAAGAATGTTTTCTTGGAGATTTTAATATTCTCTGTTAGGGAAATAAACAAATAGCAACTCTTTCTTAGATGATGTATGCTGTTTCACATTCAAACATACCATTGTTTGTCACGATTTATTCGTCTAACCAAATAGGCTAAATTTGACATGCCAAATAAATAATTCTGAGCAGTTAACTCACATGCCTTAGGTTTTGGTACTTTTTGTTATTTTAGTTATTTTCAAATATCGAGACAATTATGAAGTATATAATTCACCCACAAAAGTGGGTAAATTCCAAAAATAACGAAGATAATTTTTGCGATAACATGAGTTAAGTTACGAGAGATGACTTTTCAGATTTACATGTAGCCAAAATTCCTACAACACATTATCTTAGACTCCACATGCAAATTTGGTTGGTATTGATCCCACCTTCTGAATCTACACATTCGCGTGTGTGCGTGTCGATATCTTTTCTTTCGTGGTGTATGAAATTGTGGATGAGGTGACTGCCGAAGGAAAAATGCAGATGGCGGCATAGGTGGTGAAGTTGGCGGGACTGGATATTGATTAAAAAATGTACCTTAAAGTCCCTTGAACGCAAATGTTAAGAATAAAGTATAAAAATGAAAAAAAAGAATAAATAAATAAAGGAACCCCCTTACTCACACACACCTGCTTAGATTATGTTCTTTTTCTTTGTTCCCTTACTTTTCACTGCATACAAATATGAGGAATTTTATTATAATTGAAGGGAAACAAAAAAATATATGAATGACAATGTTGTATCAAAATTTACCTGAGAAACGATTAATTGTTTTATGGGGAGAAAAGGGTTTTGTGAATGAGAAGGGGGAAATGGAGAAGTCTGCAATTAAAGTTTCTGATTTTAATGTTTGGAAGAGGGAACAAATATAGTCTAAGAAGGACAGGGATAGGAAGGGACGCAGAGAGCATTTATCTTTTAATTTTTTGGAAAAGAAAATGAAGAGGTGTATTAAATAATGACAGGTGGTGGCAACTTTTATCTTGAAACTGTGAATCCATTATCTTGTTCAACTAGGTGTAAGCCCGCGCGATGCGCGGCGCAATATGCGTAAAATAAGAACAAAAAACATCTATCGAATTTTCCCATCAAAACTGCCAATAAGTAAAAAAGAAAAAAAAAAAGTGAACAATGAAAAAAATCTTAGGTCTGTTTTGTTACCCTTATTTGTCATGGCAAATGATAAATAAGTTGACAAATGATGTATTTGCCTATAATTTGGTGTGTTTGGTACAAAAGTTTACCTACAAGTTATTTGCCAATGTACAACACCTTCTATGCATAAGGTGTTGACAAACTTTGCTTACCTATTTGAGTGAGAAATATTTGTCAACAAATTTGCTAACTTCTTAAATGCTTTTAATATATTAAAAAACAATTTAAAAACTGTTTTAAATAATTAAAAAAACTGTTTTGTAATGTTATAAAACTATTTTTAATATTATAAAAAATTATTAAGAAAACGTTTTACAATTTTAAAAAAAACGTATTATAAAAATATTGTAAAAACATAAAAACTGTTTTAAAGTAAAAAAAAAATAAAAACTGATGTAAAAACTGTTTTAATGTAAAAAATTGTTTTAATGCAAAAGTTGATTTAATGTAAAACATTAAAAACTGTTTTAATATAAAAAATTGATTTAATGTAAAAACTGTTTTAATGTAAAAAATTGTTTTAATGTAAAAACTGTTTTTTTGTAAAAACTGTTTTAATGTAAACACTGTTTTAATATAAAAACCGTTTTAATGTAAAAATTGTTTTAATGTAAACACTGTTTTAATGCAAAAAATTGTTTTAATGTAAAAAAATTAAAAACTGTTTTACTGTAAAAAATTAGAAACTGTTTTTAATAAATAATTTTGGGGTAAAAAAATATTTGTTATATATAGTTTGTTACTTTTTTATTAAATAAAACCGGGAAGTAAAAGGAAAAGAAAAAACTATTTTTTTATTAAATAAAACTTGGGACGAAAATTAAAAAATATATATTTTTTATTATTATATACGATAACATGGAAAAAAATGTGTTATTAAAACATTTTGCCTAAAAAACTTGTTTTACCTCATTTGGTGTTTGATAGCATAATGTGAGAAAAAAATATTTGTCTTGGCAAAATTTGCCTTGACAAATTTTGCCATGTCAACTCTTTTGCCCAACGTCAACCAAACGAACAAAGGAAAAAAAAGCCTCTCTCAAATAAGTAAAAAAGGAAAAAAAGTGAACAGTGGGAAAAAAATTGCATATGTTATTTACTGTAGAGACATCTATTATTCTATGCAGGAAAGGAACGAATGAATGAAATGGATAATATGTTATTTACTATAGAGACATCTATTATTCTATGCCTTTTTTAAGCGACGATCGTTCAAATTACAAAAAAAAAGATCTTAATAAGTTAAAAGACTCATTTAAATAACATAAACCCAGATACTTGGCAAAGAGAGCCTCAACTTCTTCGTTACTTAAACCCAGATAATGGCCAGAAGCGAATACCCATACCCAAACAAACCATGATATACACTTAATACTTGGCCACAATTGGGTAAACCTCCTCATTTTTATACAATACCAAAGTGAAAATATGTAAAACTAAGGAATATTATTTACTTTGTAAAATTAGACTTATCATAGTTAAAAATTTACTACAGCAGGGTCAATGCAAATGTTTGGGTAAGGAACATTAATTGTGTGTGTGTGTGAGAGAGGGTTCATTTATTCTCTAAGGGTGTATTTGATAAATAAGATGAAAAATAATCGTTAAGGGTCCGTTTGATAGCCTTCTGATTCCAAAAGTTGGAAAATTTTGATCTTTTCCAGCTTTTGGGTTGCTTGATAGCCTTAATTTTCCTTGGAATCTATTTTCTATGTACAACACCCCTTAAGCACAATTTGCCACCTTATGGTGGAATTCAATTCTTTTATTTTAGGGGGGGGGGGGGGGGGGTCAGGGGTCAGGTTTTTGTTTGCCACCTTTGGGTGGTAAATCACTCAAAACCAATTTTTTTTAAACTCTATATATTTCGTACATCTATATAATTTATATAATTCATATATTTTAATATATATTTATATTCGTATATTTCATATATTTAATATATCCCTTATATTTATAAATTTCGTACATTTAATATATTTCGTATATACTCATATATTTCGCATGATTAATATTTTTCATATATTTCGTTTAGTTTTTTTAAATTAATTCATTTATTTCGTATATATAATATATATTATATATATACAAAAAATATATATTTATATATATACAAAATATTATATTATTTAGATATATTTAGTATATCTATATATATATGTATTTTTTCGTATATATATATATATATATATATTATTAAATATACAAAATATATGAGTATATATATATATACTCCGTAAACAAAATTTTCACATTTATATCTATTTTTCAGCTTTTCCATGGAAAATCACACATCCAAAAGATGAAAAATGACTCCATATATTGTATTTTCCATGGAAAATTAGTGTTATCAAACACACCCTTAAGTGAACTTTTAAGGAACAAAATTTTAGTATTTCTATATGCCATAAAACTAAAAAAATGTTTTGAAATGCAGATAATCCAAATCCAAGAAATCAAAGAGTGATAAAAACCAAACAACATTATAATAAAACTAATGAAAAATGTAACACAGAGAATCCAAATCCCAAAAAATAGAAGACCGATGCTACCAACCCAAATCTTGAATAGGAAGGCCAAATAGGCTTCCAAATCAACTAAACTCATAGGAACCCAAACATAAATATATGCCCAGATTGAGCTAAAAAAGTATTGGATTCCAAATTGTTATTTTAACTTATATCAAAGCTTCTAACAATAAAAAAGGTCATACATGAAACAAAGGATCCAGATTCAGAGCATCGAATCCAGAAAACCCACAATTTAATAACAAATTCTTCTAAAGCCAAACTAAAAAAAGATGTCATTTTTATTCATGTAAGAAGATGAGATCAATAAAAAAAACCTTTCACGGTGTAGCCCAACACAAAGGGAGCCCAAATATATCCACAGGCTCCAATATGCACAAGATTTCAGCTCTTAACAGAAGATTATACGCATACATTTAATACCCAGAAGCAAAACAGTAATGGAAGAGTATATATAGGCAATCTCCAACGTGAGACATAAATTGATAAAAAAAAACTATTTTGAAAAAGGAAAAAAACATGAATCCAACCCAAAATTGGACGTCAAAGCCTATCAACAAAAAACCCTATTTTGAAAAAGGAAAAAAACAATCCAACCCAAAATCCTTTTGAAATACGTAGGAACATTTGAAACCCCTTAAATCGAAAAAAAAAAGAAGAAACTATTAGAGAGAGAATACATACATGATTGGGGCATCTTCTCTGGGGGCTAATGGAGGAAGAGAAACCGTGAGGGTAATGTCTAACGGTATAAGAAAACAGAGAGAGGCGGTGCACATAAATAACAGAGAGTGGTGTGGCTTAAAAAACCTCTTGGTTCTCTCACAAGGAATATGAGTAGGGCTATTGGCACTCCGACTCTTAACGCTCCAGTTTTTTTGCATAATGAAACATTGTCCCTTGAATCACACTAAGCCCTCATGAAACCCACACCAATATATATGTCCCGCCTCTAGCGACAGCCTGTCTTTTTTTTTTTTTTTTTTTTTTTAGCTTTTAATATAAAAACAGTTTTTTATATTTAAAAAAGGGACATATACCAAATAGTCCCTCAAACATTTTTTAATACTCATTTAGTCCAAGCCTTTTTATTTTGCCTTAAAAAGTCCTTTGCCACATATTTTGGAAAGGGAGTGCCGCTGGCGCGGACCTCTAAAAATAAGAGAATATTAAGTGCTTGAGAGACTAAATGGGTTAAACTAAAAATATGTGTCCTTTTTAAAAAATATGTATTTATAGTAGGGACTATTAAATAATTGACCCTTTAAAAAAACCAGCTTTTAAATTAGAAAAACAGTTTTTTATATAAGAAAACTGTTTTTACAATTAATATAAAAAAACGTATTTTTAATTAAAATCAAACAGTTTTTTATTAAAATTAAAAATAAAAAATACATTTTCGTAATATCGCGATTAATTAGTGTTGCTGGTAAAAATATCGCGATTAATTAGTGTCGATGGTGCGGACGCACATTCCCGGACCCACATCATTTGTTGAATGTGGTCCGCGCCAGCGGCACTAATTAATCGCGATATTTTATTGAAAAAATATCGCGATTAATTAGTGCCGCTGGCACGGACCCACATTCCCGAATACACATCATTTGTTGAATGTGGATGCGCGACAGCGGCACTAATTAATCGCGATATTTTTTCAACAAAATATCGCGATTAATTAAAAATATTGCAATTAATGAAATGCTTCTCGCGCGGACACACATTCCCGGAGCCACATCATTTGTTGAATGTGGATTCGCGCCAGCGTCACTAAATAATCACGATATTTTTTTAATAAAAAAATATCGCGATTAATTTGGGTCCGCGCCAGCGGCACAAACATTTCCGGACTGAAATCATTTGTTGAATGTGGATCCGCGCCAGCGGCACTAATTAATCGCGATATTTTTCAATAAAAAATATCGCGATTAATTAGTGCCGCGAGCGCGGACCCACATTCCTGGACCCAAATCATTTATTGAATGTGGGTCCGCGCCAGCGGAACAAATTAATCGCGATATTTTTTCAATAAAATATAAAAAAACATAATCGTGATATTTTATTGAAAAAAATATCGCGATTAATTTGTGCCGCTGGCGCGGACCCACATTCAATAATTGATTTGGATCCGGGAATGTGGGTCCGCGCAAGCGGCACTAATTAAACGCGATATTTTTTATTGAAAAATATCGCTATTAATTAGTGACGCTGACGCGGACCCACATCAGTTGTTTAATTTTAATAAAAAAAAAATAATATTAATAGAAAAACTGCATTTTTATATATAAAAACTGTTTTTTTTAATTTTATAAAAGACTTTTTTTTTAATTTAAAAAAAACTGTTTATTTTTATATATTGAAAACTGTTAAAAACAAAAGAATAAAAAAAAAAGAGAAAAAAACAAAAATGCGGTCCTAATGCGGTCTACATGTGGTTCATGTATAACCGCTCTATATAAAAATCGTCTTATGCTCTCCAATGCTATAAATGAAAATTATTATTTTTTAAGTCACTTTGTATATATTATAAATTTGTAAGTACAACTCTTATTTCACTATTACCTATTTTTTACCAAAAACAAATCTAAAATGCTTTATCCTTGTATATTTATTTGCAAAAAATATTTATTTTTTATTTTTTATATATCAATATCCTTCAATTTTATCGCGCCTAACAAAATTAAAACTTTTAGAATCCATTCGTTGCTAATAAACTTAATCACATTTTAGTAACATAAATATATAAAGGCGGCAAGATGCGAAATTTATATAACACGAACGTGTTCATATTAAGACACAACACAAAATCTTATTTTTTACCTAACACGAACAACCCTGATAAAAGCGACAGGACACAAAATTTTATTTTTATACTAAACACGAATACAACTCAATTAAAAAGAGACGCGACATACGACTCAATATTAATTGTCCCTTGAATATTTTTCATATTATTTTATGATTTAAAATGATTTGTGTTATTTTATATGGGTGTTTTACATATTTTTCATAAGATTCATTGGTGTGACGTGTCGTGATTTAATTGGGTCGTGTCGTATCACAATATACATGGGTCGTGTTCGTGTTAGGTGAAAAAATAAGATTTCATAACATGTCGCATTTTAATTGGATTGTGTTTGTATTTTATTTATTAAAAAATATTTTGTGTCATGTCGTATTGTGTCGTGTCGCTTTCATTTGAGTTTTATTTTTACCTAACACGAACACGAACGCGTGCAAAATATTTTTACCTAACACGAACACGTGCAAAGTAAAATGCAATATGATATAAAATCATATTTTTTTAACCTCACGCGAACACGACCTCACACAGATATAAAATAATATTTTTTAAATGGGTTATTTCGTGTTTTAAATGGGTCATATCGTGTTAGATAAAATAATATGATTTTATGTTGTGTCGTTTTTTATTTGGGTTGCATTCACGTTAGGTAAAATAATTTTTAACAAAATAAAAAAAATTTGTAGTGAAAAAACGGTTTTAACAAAAAAATAGTTTTTAACAAAACAAAACAAAACAATTTTTAAGGAAATAAAAACAGTTTATAACGAAATAAAAAGTTTTTTTAGAAAAAATGATTTTTTTTTAATAAAAACTGTTTTTAAAATAAAAATAGTTTTTAGCAAAAAAAAAACAATTTTAACAAAAAAAAAATAGTTTTTATGAAGAAAAAAGGTTTTTAACAAAAAAATAAAAGTTTTAAAAAGAATAATTTTTTTTGGAAATAAATTCTTTGCTATATAGAAAAGCTAATTTTTCCAACAAAAGTGAAGAACTCATGGTAAATGTGGGCACGGGTATACATGAAAAAATTTCAATGACAAATAAGAGCAATCAAACACACAAAATAATTGACGAATCCTTCAATTGGCATTATTTGTCACATTTGTCATGACAAATACGGTATATCAAACACATCCTAAATATTATTCATTAAATAAATTTTTTGAAAAGTACACTATAAAATTTGTCAGAAAAAAATGCATTACCCTCAAGTTTAAAATTAGAAAAAGTACATTACCTTTTCTTGTAATTAACCAAAATAAAATATAATTTATTATTATGCTTTCTATTATTATTGGTGGAGGAGTACGCGCATCGATTTCATCCATCCGGGCCATCAATCGGTTGATAGCCTCCATGAGATGATCGTTAGAAGTTTCCACGGGGTTTGCACCTTTCTTGAACCCATCTTGACGTTGTTTACGAGTTTTTATTTTTTTTTCAACAACGAGTATAACCGACTAGGTTCTGATACCAATTGACGTAAATGACGCCAAATGGGAATACGAAAAGAGGACTCTCGTCTAAACTCTCTCTCATCAATGTCTCTTAAAATGGAAGAATGCCTAAAATAAGGTTACAAGATGCACATTTATAGGAGGAAGGCAGCTTAGTCTCCAAGCTAAAAAAGTAATTACAATTATGTCCATATTAGCCTTTGCTGCTTCCTTCCTATGATACCAAACAAACAACTAACAAAAGAAAATACATCAAATAAAGGAAATAAAAAAATACTAAAAAAATCCTAAAATGACGAAAATATCCCCAATTCTTCATTCACATCAGATAATACATTCATTTTTGTATAGACAATTCAATTCTACATTTTCCATCTTCCTGAACTTCAATATCCACAGTAGTGATAGTAAAAATACAGTCTTTGAATGCACTTGTACTCTAATTCTCTAGTCCCTCCTTAAAATACAGATGTTGGACATTGTTTTCATAATTACCATTGGTTCCTAGATAATTTCACAATCCAAGTTAATCACCACTAATGTGTATGCAACTCGAGCAATTCAAAACGGAATCGAAAATCAAAGTCCTATTTGAATGTTATTTGAATTCTTTGACTATTATAAAGAAAGTGTGTTTCATACTGTGAATAACACGGATTCACCTAATCTGTACTATGTGGATTTCATACAAGATAAGACCCACCAGGTTCACATGATACGCATCCCAATTGAGACCTTAACCAAAGGCAGTTCTTAAAAGCACCCGTTTACCACCCTAATAATTCGACTTCCCAATAACTTTATTTTATTTTAAAATAAAAAATTGTTTTTTTAGCAAGAGTAAATCATATTTACATTTTCAAAATTATATTATGCACATAATCACTAAATTATAATATGATATGCATGAGTGTTTAAAACGTGTTAAGTGTAATATGTGCACAACTTTGTGTTTATCTTTACTCATATATAATCGTTGAGTGAGCATGGAGTCTTGAGAATTCTTGGACAGATGAGTAGCCATACATGATGTTACAAAAAGAGTGGTCTCAAACTAAAAATATGCTTTGACACAATATCCAAACTAGTTAAAATGCCTAAATAATATAGACTCAAGTAAGTCTACTATTTAGGATGTTTCAGATTATATAATAAATTATGGGCCTAAGTGTAAGCTAGACTTACAAGATAAAAAGGAACATCATATTACCAATATTTCTAGACCATCCATACAAGATAAGATACAACATTATTTCAATAATACATTATCTAATGGTAGTGGGATCATTGTTGATGATCAAGATACACATGTCACTCATATTGGATAACAAATGGTGCCACGTCGTAGTGGGAGAGTCAGGAGTCATCCTGAATGGTTACTGTTATGGGTAATCATTTCGATGAAATCCCATGCAAACACAAATTGGGCCCCATGAACTACAACGAGGCATTCCAAGACAAGGTCTATTGCTTTTACTTATGACTACGGATACCAAATTGAGATTTGATGCATTCGAATCATTTTTTGGGACTTGTAGACTTGCTTATGGGGTAAAACTCATTATGTGTAAGTGGACCTATAAGAAGTTAAAATATGGATGGATGGAAGGGTGCCAAGGCTTACAAAATGGTTTACTCATAAGGAAATGGATTGATTATGAGTAAACCTTCTCGCTAGCCATGCTAAAATTTATCGAGATTCTTTTAACGTCAAGACTACGTTCTTGAACTATTGTCTTGATAAGTACACAGTTTTTACCATGGTACGATCGTGTCAACAAAAAGAAATTAAAACCTTAACCAACACAAAGTTGTTTCAGTCGTTCCAACAAAACTCTCTCTCTTTCTCTCTTTTAAACGATTCAGGTGATTTCTCTCTCTCTCTCTCTAATACCCATTTATTATTGTTCTCAAATCAATTTATTGTTGTTCTCAAATAAAAAAGGCCCATTTATTGTTGTTCTCATATCGATTTCAAGTTTCCAAACAATTTCAAGGGGCGGTTCCAATCGATTTCAAGGTTCCAATCAATTTCAAGGGATTTCAAGGGGCGGTTCTAATCGATTTCAATGTACAATCAATTTCAAGGGACTAAAAATTTTAAGGGGCGATTTGTACCAAATTGATTGGAACCTTGAAATAGATTTCAAAGGCTACTGGTTTAGAGGTTTCAAGGTTCAGGGGAAGTTTGTACCAAATTGATTTCATGGTCTATTTGTTCTAAATCAGTTTATACTTAATAAGGTATGATTTCAGTCCCAATAGGTTCTAATCAATTATTGTTACCAATTCATGTTTATTTGGGTAGAACTTATAAATAATCCTAAGTCTTAAATGAAAGTCAACTCAACTCATGGATGACACATAAAAAAAATAGTATATAGGTATAAGAAAAAACATGTAAATCTTCCTAAAAATTGCAAAAATTTCAAATGCTTTAAAATTTTAATAGTTTAGTGTATTTATGCATTATTTTCTATAATTTCCTAACTTTTTGGTTGGGATTCTGCCGAATAGTGATCATATTGCTGTTTAGAGTTCTTGAATTGTTATTGAATGATGAACTTGAAAATTTAGGTGCCATTTAGTTGGTTAGCCCTAGGCAATTGTAGCAATTAGGGTATGGATTCATGTTTTCAATTTAATAACCCAATTTTATGATTAGTAATTATTATCTGATCCTCTTTGTCTGACTCTGAATTCGATTGATTTGATTTGATATGAATTTGATTATTTGCATTTTGATAACTGATAATCGGATTAGTAGGCTGGATATGAATTATAATACTTCAATCTTCTTAGAATATCACTTCATTTTGTCTAGTAAAATAATAAGAGATTTTAGTGTTATTAATGTGATACGTTTAATCTTTAATCCTATATGGCTTGTGAAGGAATTTTGATCTCATAATTACTCTTATAATTATACCTAATTATTTTTGAATTAATATCAAAACTATTTTGATTTAGTTCAAATCCTAATATATTCATGTTTAGTTTAGAGTTTAATGAGCATGCAATCCAAATTCATTTCAATAGGTAGTAATTCATGTTTTGGTGGTTGAAATTCCTTTAGTATGAAAATATTTGTTGAAACTGTTTTGCACCCCCTACTAAATTCATATAAGATTTATAATGTAACTAAATTCATTTGAGGAACCTAGGTTTGGAATCGTGGGGGGAAGTTTTGTCCGTAAAATTGTGGAGACTGGTGTCATATTTGTAAGAAAAATGAAACTAGAAAACCAACACAATGTCACATTTAATAAAAGATGAAATGTGTTTCTTTGTGTCATTCTTAAAGTAAAACCTTTACTGAAAAATAAATTTTATGAAATAAATTATGTGTCCACTTTAACCTAAGTACATGAACTACATGAACCATTAGTCTATAATTACTAAAATATGAAATGTGTTTGTCACGGTCGTGTCACGGTTAAAGACCGTGACAACAAAAATAAAATATAACCCTATCGATTCAAGCGACCATATCGATTTGTTATCTGTCTATAAAATATAACCCTATTGATTCAGGCGACCAGATTGATTTGTTCGCTCTCTCTATCTAAATTATAAATATGTTATATTTGTTACCCATAATAGGGTTCTTGAATTTTTCACACTTTTGTTTATACTAATCTATGAACCATTGGTCTAGAATTGCTGAAAGTTGTCATAATATTTGACCCTGACATGACCGTGACAACATAAACAAAATATATCCCTATCGATTTAAGTGACCAGATCAATTTTTCTCTCTCTAAAATATAATCGTATCGATTCAGGCGACCAAATCGATTGTTCTCTCTCTCTATAAAATATAATCCTATCGATTCAAACAAACATGTCGATTTCTTCTCTCTCTCTAAAATATAAATATGTTATATTTGTTACCCATAATAGGGTTCTTGTATTTTTCACACTTTTGTTTATACTAATCCATGAATATATGCTTCTTACCCATAATAGGTGATTTATTTATAGTAGCTGTAATGGGATATTCTCTATATAAAGAGTGGGTGGGTGAGATAAATAGACTGTGGGATGAGTTTCGTAGAGGTGCTAATGAATTTATGAAATTTGCAAAGAGATATCATAATGATGAAGAGTTACTGTGTTTGTGTGTTAGGTTTAGGAATGGTAAGGTGTTTGAGTGGAAAACAACTGAACTACATCTATTAAGATGGGGTATGCAAGATAGTTATCAGTTGTAGGTTTTTCAAGAGGAATCGCAAGTTCCCTTTTTCCCCCCTATAACCTTCATAACAATCATCAAGTAGGTTATATGTACAAGGACAAGTGGACAATATAGATCATAATATGCTAGAGGATTCAATTGATAATGCGTATGGAGTTCATGAAGTGGAAGAAAATAAGGGCACTGATGATGTACAAGGTCCATGTACTCATAAAGATATTAGGATAAACCTTGATAATGACTATAGAAAATTAAAATTTAAGGCGACCTAACCGTTGTACACTAGCTGTGACAAAGATCAAATAACTTTGCATGCTGATGATGCTTAGATTCAACACCACCAGATAAGTGATGATGAGCTCAAACTGTAATAACCATGACAGCCATAGAGATATATATATGTATAAGTGTGTAGAAGGGGATGAGTATAAGAGGAATAAGACAATGATGTATAGTGGTTCAGCCAATTAGACCTACATTCACTGCGAGTATTCATGTGTCACTGTATTTCATTATAATCCCTGTAAGTTGTGATTTACTTATTATAATGAAATAAAAGGTTTTTCCCTGCGGGTATTTTTCCTTAACTTTGTGTCACATGCTTCATCTATTTATGGTTTGACACGCGCACACACATAGATGCATGTTTAAGGTTTGATTTACTTTGGTTTATATAGACTCTAATTAGTAAGGGTTTATTGGAATCTTGCGAATTATTTTAAATCTATTTCACACACCGAACCTATTCGGTTTTTAAGTAAGTTAATCCAATATACGTGTAATCCTAGTAAAGACAACTAAAAGACAATTGTTGGGATTGTTAGATGATTAAGGTATACACCAGACTATAAATTTCACTTCAATGTGTATCCAAGAAAACTTAAAGGATATAATGATTCTAATTAGAAATCTGATACAAAAGGCTCTTAAGTCCACAAGTAGATGTGTCTTCACATTAAGAGGTGTAACAATATCATGAAAATACTCAAAAAACATCTATAATTAGATCCATGATGGAAATCCGAGTTAATACATTTAGATAAAATCAAAGAAGGAAAAAATGGCCTTGTAACTACTTAGATTCTATATGGCCATAATCCATGTCTGCTATTTATAAACATTATGACAAAACACAAAATAATATGTATAAAGTAAGTATCGACGCATACATTAAAGACCTACCATTGTGAAATCGTTACTTTAAATATTATCAGTTCCATCAACTATATAAAGTATAATAAAACTATCGCAAATCCTCTTACTATAGGTTTAACAAGATAACATGTATATTGTTTATTGAGGGGAATAATATTAGAGTCTAAATCAAAACAATATCCGTAATGGCAACCTAATCTAGTTGACTAAGGATCCGAATATCTATGTTTAAAGTGACAACCAAGTTAAGTGTTATTTAAACTATTAAGAATGTGGAGATAATATGTTTAATCCATTTATATGTCAAATCACTTCTCCCTATCATCAATTTTAAGTTGAGTAAATACATTTAATAATTATAGTTATCTAGTGGGGTATGGCATGATACTCTTCATAAATTTCATCTAATATGAATGTGAAGACGGTCGCTTATATTAGAATCAATAAGGCTAGATCTTTTAATAACACTAATAAAACAAGTTGGTGTTCGAGGCCAAAATGAGCACAAACCAAAGAATCAATAAGGCTTAGAAAGAAATCATGTGACTGCTATTGTCTGGATTTACACAGATGATTGAAAATTCAAAGGCGCCATGTTCATTAATTAGAAACTAAGCCGATAGTTGTTCAAAACAAAACAAAACATTTGTAAAAGTCAAGGTTGTAAAAGGCATGAGGCGTGGTCGAGGCGTAGAGGTCAAGCCTTAGGAGTCTAGGCGTATAAAGGCATTCACTACACCAAATCTGCCCATTTGTCAAGGTCATTGACCTTGACAAATCCACCTTGTCAAGGTCAATGACCGTGACATTTCGAGGCGAGACAACTTTTTTTGTCACGGTCGTGTCACGGTCATTGACCTTGACACAAAACTCGCGTTTTGTGTCACGGTCGTGTCAAGGTCAATGACCGTGACACGTTTGTCACGGTTTATAACCGTGATAAAGCCGTGACCCTTAGTAAAAACTTGTCACGGTCATTGACCGTGACAAGTCCGTGATAAAATTGTCACGGACGTGTCACGGTCAATGACCGTGAGAATTCTGGGCAGAATTTAAAAAAAACTGCTGGGCAGTATGGCCACTGCCACTGCCCAGCAGTATATTTGTACCTGTTATAGCAACGTTGTACCTGTTCCAAACATCATATATCCGAACAAACTAAAGATAATGCAAATATATATTCAAATAAGAAACTATTTAAAAAGAAACAACATCACCATCATTTTATCTCAAATCTACAAATTATTTGCATGGAAAAGAGATTTTGTACCGCGACGCTCGGGAACACCTCCTTATCCTTCCCTTCTCGTCCGAATAGCCACATAAGTATAGAGCATATGTGGCCTACCCTTAGGGCCACTCCCTGTCCCCTGAATTGAAATAAAGTAAAATTAGTATCCGCCCCTCAAATATAGATAAATATAAATCGTAATTGAAATCGAAATTGAAATTGACATATAAATATAAATACATTACCTGTAGTGTCACTCAAACAGCTAACTTGAGCTCATATGGCACCTCCTTCCAACAAATGTACCCCGGGCAATCGTGTCAATTATAATTCTCTTCATATCTAAACACTAAGAAATACCATAATCCTATGGAGTTATGCGTTGCAAATTCCTTCCAACCGTTGTGTAGCCAAAAATCAGCAGTTGAAGTTGTCAATTCCACCTTTCAATGGTCTCCCATGTTTTGCTAGAAGTTCCAAGTGGTGTGGTATGGAAAGTGGAATTGACAACTTCAACTGGTGATGTTTGGCTACATAACGGTTGGGAGAAATTTGCAGAGCATCGCTCCATAGGATTATGGCATTTCTTAGTGTTCGGATAGACGAAGAGATCCAGTCTCCTCTCCACAAATAGGACACCCCAAATAACTATGTACTAATCACCTATTAAAGGTAAGAAGCGTATATTCATGGATTAGTATAAACAAAACTTAGATGTAGTTGGAATATTTATGTATTAATCTCCTCTCCACACACGCACACTACACAAGAGTGAAAATGATAAAGTGCAGATCAAGTAAAAGCATTAAAAATGGATGTTTCGGTACAAATTGAAATATTTATTACAAATTGAAAAATTATTTCAAATTCGGGTTATCATAAAAAATGGATTGATATTCGGTAGGAGCAGCCAAGTCATCCACACTACTATTTAGACGCCTTGGCGCGTGTTGGACAATTGACCACGGCTCGTTGTTGATATACTCCGAGTAAAACACTTGCTTAACCTTTTGAAATGCACAAACAAAAGGCTCATCGCTCACGTGGTCGTTGCTCTTCAACTTGGACAAGTCAACCATGATCAAATTGGTGACAGGATCAACTTTACAAGCATTTTTATCCTCAACTCTTACCCATTCACAGTAAAATACAACCTCTTTGAAGCTTATATAATCCAATTCAATATATTTTGGATTACACCATAGTAAGTCATTTCAGCTTCAACGAGATTTTTATCTTTTGCGCTCGCTCGAAAGTAAGAGCCTTGTATGAAATTCCCGAGTTCTGTACATTTGTACTTTCCTCGTACACTTTAGCGCCGAAAATGTAACCGTTCAATCGATACTTTTTGTACTCTTGTGCCACGAACAAGGGTCCAGTGGCTAGACGATTAAGCCTTGATGTCGCATCACCCATCTTTAGGAGCTGAGAATATAGATAAATTAATTATATTAGTGGTAAAATTTGAGTGTAATGTAACGTTATATAACGACTGTTTTCATTATAATTACCTCTTGTGTCAACCATAGCCTAAATTCTTTGTCTGATTGTACCATTGTTTTTCGTCTTTTATTGTTCTCACAGGCTTCATATTTACTGCATATTACAAAATTAATCATGTATAAAATAATCTAAAATAATGTTAAACATTATAATATTCGAAACTTACTTTTTCCATTCTTCGACATCTTCATGTGTGTCAAATAGATAACGAGCTACTTGTTCATGTTGCAAACTCATTAATTTCACTAGTTTTCCCATCACATTACCACCATCATCGAGGAATTCATCAGTGTCATCAACGCTGGTCGAGTCAGGCATATATTCCCGAGTATATATTGATGACTCCACGGTGATGTATTCCTCTGCAATTGATCCTGCAATATATCGCGTATTCTTGACGTAATCTTTAAAAACTTTCATCAATCTTTCAAACGGATACATACACCGATATCTAACTGGACCACAAAGAAGTGCCTCGTCGCATAGGTGTACCAACAAGTGAACACTTATGTCAAAGAATGCTGGGGGAAAGTACTTCTCCAATACACAAATCGCTTCGTTCACAGCCAATTTTGCGGCCACTATGTGTTCTCGATTCACTACCTTCTCACACAAGAGGGAGAAGGTAATACTAATTTGCATAATAGCCCTACGCAAATCCTTGTGCTTGGAGAAACATTGCTTAAACAATAGAGGAACCAATTGCATGATCACATGCCAATCGTGGGACTTACACTTATGTAAATCATGAGTAACATAATTCACAATCCTTTGCAAGTTGGACGAAAAAGTAGATGGGCCCTTCAAATTATATATTGTGTCTAGAAGCACCTTCCTTTCCTCACTCGTCAAAGTAAACGCACCAGGGGGAATTATTGTCCTTCCCTTACTATCTTCTTTCAACCATAGTTGTGGTTTAAGTTTTAACGTTTTAAGGTCTTTTTGTGCATTTTCTCCATCCTTCGAATGACTCCCCCCAAGGCAAGTACCCACAATATGTTCAGCGAAGTTCTTCTCTGCATGCATCACATCCAATACATGGCGCATCGGGTTTTTCTTCCAATAAGGCAAGTCAAATAAAATTGACCTCCGAGACCATGCCTTTCTTATCTCAGTTTCATTCCCAGTTGGGGTCTTCTTATGCTTGACATTCTTAAATTTGGGATTCTTACCTGGCATATTTGGGCCACATTCAGAAGATTTACTTTCAATTTCTGAACCCGAAAGTTGTCTCGGCGGTAGCCTATGTTCAACTCCGCCCAATAAAAAATTGGAACCTTTCTCAAATTTGAAACTATGAGCTGGGGGTAAAAACCTCCTGTGGCAATGGTATACATTTTTTAAGCTAGAGGATAGACGAAGAGATTCAGTCTCCTCTCCACAAATAGGACACCCCAAATAACCATGTACCACACATCCGGATAATGTCCCATAAGCTGGAAAATTATGAATTGCCCACATCAACATAGCTTTCAGCGTAAACTCTTCTTTTCTAAAAGAGTCAAATGATTGTATACCTTCTTCCCACAACTCATTTAATTCTTCTACCAAAGGAGCCAGGTAGATATCAATGTCTTCACTTGGTGCCTTTGGCCCAGGTATCAATAAAGCCATCATCGAAAATTCAGGTCTCATACACTGTGAAGGAGGGAGGTTGAGTGGGGCTAGGATCACTGGCCATACACTCTGATTGGTGCTTAGATTTCCAAATGGATTGAAACCATCTGTTGATATAGCCAAACGAATGTTGCGTTGTTCTCGAGCAAAATCGGGATACTCATAATTCATCCTCCGCCAGGCAGTAGAAATAATGGATGACGCATGATATTACCCCCTACTTCTGCCCTAGCATGCCAAGTCATTGCCTCTGCAATCCATGGTACTGTGAAAAATCGCTTTAATCTAGGCCCAACGGGAAAATATTTCAATACTTTTTGAGGCACTTTTGAGCTTGTGCCTTCCTTACTAGTAGATTGGACATATCTAGGTTCATCGCATACCGGACAACGATCGAGATTTTCATACTCCTTTCGGTATAGTATGCAGTCATACACACAAGCATGAATCGATTTATACTTCATTCCCAAACCTTTCAAACTGTTCTTCATAACAGGATAGCTATATGGAAGTGTATTCACCTTGGGTAATAAGCCCTTCACCCATTTCAGAATTCCCGTCAGGCTATTGCCAGACAAATCGTACTGCGTCTTCTAACTGTGCAAACCAACTATGGCATGTAAAGTTGTTTGATCTTTCTCACAGCCAGAGTATAACGGTTGGGTCGCCTTAAATTTTAAACTTTGGTAGTCATCGTCAAGTTTTATCGTGTTATCTTCACGAGCACTTGAATCTTCTACATCATCAGTAACCTCATTCTCCTCAGCTTCATAAACTCCGTACGCATCATCAACTAAATCCTCTAACATATTATGATCTATGTCGTCCCCTTCTTCATCTATTCTACTTGTTGAAGGTTGTTGTGAAGGTTGGTCGGGGACAAAAGGAACTTTCAATTCACCGTGAAAACTCCAAAATCGATAACTATCTTGCATACCCGATCTTAACAAATGTAGTTCAACTGTTTTCCACTCAAACACCTTACCATTCTTACACCTAACACACGGACACGGAAACTCTTCATCATTACGACATCTCTTTGCATATTTCACAAATTCGTTAGCACCTCTGCGAAACACATCCCCCATTCTATTAGTCTCACCCATCCACTCTTTGTATTTCGGATATCCCATCACAGCTACCACAAGTAAACACCTATTAAAGGTAAACAAAACTTAGATTTATAGTATGTTTTATTTAATTATCCCATCATTTAATTATCCTATTAAAGGGTAAGTGGTCCTATCCCATTCAAGAATGCATTTTTTCTGTAATATACTTAACAGCTCATGCACATTGTTACGATTTGAAAAAAATTCGACAGCATATCCCCTTAGTTCTCCAAGTACACGACGTAGATTGGCAGGTGTGAGTGTTATTTCAATTGGTCAATTAAAATAACAGTCACACTTGTCAATCTAGTATGTACCCAGAGAACATTAAGATACGACTACAGAACTTTCTCCAAAAGTAACAACTTTAAGCCAATAAGAATATTATACAGAAATTATACAGTCTCAAACTGTCCAAACGGGACAATTCGAGAGATCTCATTACAGGGGTAATGACTCTCGAACGGGTCTAAGGGCTATTGAATGCGTACGCATAAGAACTAGAATGCTAGTATCTATGCGCACTATATTTAATTTCAAGTATGTTTCATATAATGGGTTAATTCAAATACAAAAATAAATTCATGGGTTAATTCAAATACAAAAATAAATTCATGGGTTAATTCAAATACAAAAATAAATTCATGTATTGACCACATACACACACACACACACACACACACACACTATCTAAGCTGTTCTATAGGAATAAAAATAACATTTTTAAAATATGAAGGGCTCACCACACATGCACACACACGCACATATATACACACATACACACATATATATACACACAAACATATATATAAATTATAATCAATTGAATTAATTTCATGAATAAAATTATTATCAATTTCAATGAAAATATCAATTATTATCCAATATATTTTAATGAAATATTTAATTTGAATGAAAATATCAACTATTATCCAATTATTATCCAACTATTATCAATTATTTATTTTGAATGTATATAATATCCAAAAATATAAATGTAAATAATATTCAAAATCCCACCCACCCCCACCCCCTCCCGATGTTTATTATCCAATTATTATCCAACTATTATCAATTGTTTATAAATTTGATGTCTACTTTTAGTGTTGTGTATATATGTTAGTTGATGCCATTATATTTTTAGCCTAATTAGATTCTAAGGTTATCTCAATTTATATTTTTCTTTTTCTATCTAATAATTTTCAACGTAAGAGCACAGTACATAACGTATGTGTAAGTTCCGTCAATACCATTTCGTTTCAATTTTGTAATATTATGTTTTTCCAAATATTTTAAAACTTATTAAATGGGTGCCCCACCCCACCCCCACCCCTGCCCCCTCCCTCCGCCACACACACACGCACACCTACGCACCTACGCGCGCGCACACACACACACACACCCCACCCCACCCCACCCCCTGCCCCCCTCCCCTGCCCCCCTCCCCCACCCTGCCCCACCCCACCCTGCCCCCTACCCCCACCCTGCCCCACCCCCCACACACGCACACACATACACACATATATATATACACATACACACATAAATATACACACAAACATATATATAAATGGAAGAGAGAGAGAGAGAGAAAATCGACCTGAAAGTAGAGAGAGAGAGAGAGAGAGAGAGAGAGAGGGAACGGCGCGGGAGGGAAAAAAGAAGGGGGAAAGGATTTTTGCTGTAAACATTGTCACGGTCGTGTCAAGGTCATTGACCGTGACAAGTATTCAAAGAATTGTCACGATCATTGACCCTGACAAGTAAATTTGTCACGGTCTTGTCACGGTCAATGACCGTGACAATTAGTTGTCACGGTCGTGTCAAGGTCAATGACCGTGACATAAAACGCGTGTTTTTTGTCACGGTCAATGACCTTGACAAGGCTGGCCGGCTGAAAGGTGACAATTTGCCCATTTTGGTGTAGTGATTTTTCTTTTTTTTATTATTATTTTAATTATTCTAAGGCTAGTAATATAATAAAATAATACATCCCTTGAATTTTGAACATATATCCATATTTTTGGTAGCCATCTTTCTCATATGCATGCTCCATAATCAATATATTAAATGTATTTATTAACATTTAATAAGCAATATACAAAATATTTTTCTCATAATTCAATACTCAATATCAGTAATCATTCAATAATCGATAATCAATAATCAATACAAAATGATTCGATATAAGAAATGTATTTTTCACTTTTCAACTTTCAAATGAAACATATAGACTTTTGGTTAGAAGTCGATTGACAATGTTAGGATTTTTTTGGATGAGAGGAAGAGAAGTTTGGGATACCATTTGTCTTTTGATTGTTTGAACGAGATATTGGTCCGATTTTTTAACAAAAAGTCTTTAAAAGATGATATCGTTTCACTAAAACGTTTTTGTTTTTAAAAAAGTGCGCTGTAAACATTTTACCAAGAATAAGACGTAAAAAGCTTAAGGCGAGGTGTTTCCCCCAAGCCTCAAGTCTAGGCGTGCCTTTTATAACACTCGTAAAAGTTATTAACCTAATCCTAAAACTTATATTGACTTGTAAGGTATTAATGGAGAACATTACAAACAAGGGTAATAGTTATCGAGTCCCATTCACTTGGTCAATTAGGCAAGAGATCCTTTAACTGAGTCAATGGTGTTAAAGGTCACATTTTGCCAACTTAGTATATTAAAATGACAAATACACCCTCAAATTACTTTTCACTGCTGTTAAGTCCTTTTTGCCAAAAAAATCCCATCAAATCTTTAAAAGTCCATAACTTCAAATCTACAAATCCAAAATTTACAAAATTTATATATTTGGAATCTACTCTTCAAAATCTATCAAACAACACTCATATTCGATATTTTTTGACGAAAAGATCGAAACAAATAAATTTACTGTTTTTGTAAAACCTTCATTTATTCCGGCGAAAACTCTTATTCTCCAGTTCGAGCAATGGTGCTGCTGTGGACCAGAAAAAACAAAGAGATAGAAAGAAATGAGGAGAGAGAAACACTTCGGTGACTCCGGTAAAATTTTTCAATAGGGTATTTTCGACGAGTCTCCGATGCGGTGGGAGTGGGGGTGGGGGTGGGGGTAGAGATGAAGCTGCTAGAGAGAAAGAGTATGAAATTAATATGTTATCTAAAATGAAAAGGAACTTAATAAATAAATAAATAAATTTAATGTATTTTTGACTCAATAAGTATGATTAGTCTTAAAATTATTCGTTACAAATACACAGGTTTCTCACAAGAGAAATTCTATATGTCCCGCCTGTGTACCGCCCAGCGACTGCATTGTCTTCCCTTTTTCTTTTCTTTTTTTAAGTTTCTTACTGTTTTGTTTTTAACTTTTAATATAAAACAGTTTTTTATATTAAAAAAAAACAGTTTTTCTATATTAAAAAAACAGTTTTTTCAATTAATATAAAAATATTTTTTTAATTAAAATAAAATAGTTTTTTAAATTAAAATCACTGTTCTAAAAAACCCGCCTAGGCTTGAGGCTTGGGAGAAACGCCTCGCCTTAAGATTTTGACGCCTTATGCTTGGTAAAACCCTTAAGGTGTACTTTTTCTCTAAAAACAATAATGCTTTAGTGAAACGATATCCCCTTTTAAAGTTTTTTTACAAACGGGACCATTATCTAATCCAAAATAATCAAATAGTATTTTTATTTGCAAATATTCAGACATATATTTATGATATGTACAATTTTAGTATTTTAATAGCCTTGTTATGGTTAAAAATATTAAAATATATTAAAAAAGCCTAAACGTCTTTTCACGCCTTTTTACGCCTAGGCCCGCCTAGGCTTCTAAGGCTTAAGGCTTAGCATCCAAGCCTCGATCACGCCCCGCGTTTTTTAGAACCTTGATTAAAATCAAACAGTTTTTAAAAAAAAAAAAATTAAAAAATATTTTTTCGTAATATTGCGATTTGTTGAATGTGGATCCGCTCCAGCGGCACTAATTAATCGCGATATTTTATTTAAAAAATATCGTGATTAATTAATATCGCTATTAATAACTGCCGCTGGAACGTACCCACATTCCCAGACTCACATCATTTGTTGAATGTGAGTGTGCGTCGGCGGCACTAATTAAGCGGACCCACATTCTCAGACCCACATCATTTGTTGAATTTGGATCCACGCCAGCAGCACTAATTAATCACGAAAATGTGAGTTCGCACCAGCGACACTAATTAATCACAATATTTTATTTAAAAAATATCGCGATAAATTAGTGCCACTGGCGTGGGCACACATTCCCGAGTCGACATCATTTGTTGAATGTGGCTCCGCGTCAGCTACACTAATCAATCGCGAATCTAAGACATCAAATTAAATAAATTTTTTTAATTAAAATTAAACAAATATGTTTTTTTCATAAATAAAAAAATAATACAACATTTAAAAAAATATTTTTTTAATTTTAAGTAAAAGATGTTTAATTGTAATAAAAAACTGTATAATTTTAATAGAAAAAACTTTTTTCATATTAATAGGAAAACTGTTTTTTTTAATAAAAAAACGTTTTTATATCAACCAAAGAATAAAAAACTTAAAAAAAAAAAGAAAAGGCAAAAGGCTAAAGGCGGTTTGTAGGCGGTTGGTCTTGTCACAAACATATCCCGCAAATACACGAATATTACAAAAGGTCGGTTAAGATATTCGAATCCCCTAATATATTAGCACGACGACATTGTAAGAATGCAGATGGACAAAAAATAGATGAATCTGAGGGTCAGATTTTCCACGGTGACCAATTTGAAGGTTACCCAAAAAAGAAAAATTACACCATCGCATTTCTAGGAATCCGACACTTTTTGTGTTTGTGTCCTTGTAACGCACACTACGTTGGACTCACGAGACAGACAGAGTGTTTTTAGTATTACAGAGATACCATAGCTGGGATGAGTTTCCTAATGTCCGAAGCTGAAGACATTAAATTTGGAAGTTTCTGGTGGTTCTTTAACGCCGACATTTCATGCTTTCTCATACTTTTCGCTGGTATAATGTCTGGTCTTACGTTAGGTTTCATGTCCCTCCGACGTGTAGAGCTCGAGATTTTTCAAACAAGTGGTACCTCCAATGAAAAGAAACAAGCAGGTTGTTTACGATTCCAATTAATTTCCAATTTTTACTATAATACAATCCTCTAAACATGCTTTACATTTTGATTCTCATCAGCTGCTATCTTACCGGTTCTCCAAAAGCAACACCAACTTCTCGTCACATTGCTTTTGTGTAATACTGCTGCTATGGAGGTCACTACTTACCCTTGTTTTTTCATAACAACTTTGCTTTCCCTAATAATTACTAATTCTTTGCTTTTTTTATTGCAAGGTGGGAAATTAGGAAAAAGAAATTGTAATTGTCATAATAATAGAACCACTAATTAAATAGTATACCTTTTCCTTCTCGAATCAAGAGTTCATCTTTGGAAGTTAATTTTTTAAGGGACACAGGTTTGGTAGGTAATGAAGCCACAAATACGATCTTTCTCGTAGTTATCCGTTTTTTTATAACCCTCTACATCAAAGATCATTGTCTTTAGTCACACTTGCCTTGCCAATCACAAAATTATCCAAAAGCTTTAGCTCTCTTTTTATTGTCACAATTGGCCAATCTGTCATAAGAAAATCCTTCCATCTATAAGAGATAACTCCAATAAAATAAAAAATCGTAAATACTGTATGCCATAATAATAACCTCAGAAAGGAACGGTGTGAGAGGATATGAACCGCAATTTCGGCATCCATGATCCAAAAGAATAAACCAATGGGGAAACAATTTGATGTGAGGTTTCCCCCTTTTTTTCCCCGAAAAAATTAAAGTGAATAGTCCTCCTTTTGGCAACCAACAAAGCATTAAGTTGTACTTTTGAGGGTACCGCTGTCTTTCAAAAAATTTCATGAATTTGCATGAAAATGTCCCCGATGGAACCACACCCCACTTTCTATATCTACGATCCCAAAGAAAGATGAAATCCTTCCACAATATGTAGTAAGGAAAGGACTTCATCAAATCCCCAATCATTAAGATTCCTTCTTGTTGTATTTCATGTTATTTTAGTAATTTTCCCTTTGTATTGGGATCTCAGTGTTTTGGACCTTAATTATTTTTTTTAATTTTGTAGTCTCTAGAACCTTCTAAAATTGTAATATGTTTAGTATAAATACAATTATTGGGCTCGCTCTCCACATATCTTTTCTCCCCAACCCTAACCCTGATTACCCTAATTATTGTTCACCGATGTTTTAATTGGGTGTTTTTGGATCTAATTTCTTCTAGCATCTATTCTTCTTTGTTTTAGGGTCATACCCCAATTCTTCACTCTTTTTAGGGTGGGTTGGTGTTTTTTATGAAGTAAGGGGCTGTTATTTTTTTTGGGGCTGCCAGGTTGGTCGGCAGTGCTCTGTTGGATATTTTGCCATTTTTTTTAGCAATTTGAGCGATAGTTTATTGATATGCGCACCTGCAACAGATTTTTTATGATTCTTCAATAAATGTTGATAAGTTCTTGCTATTTTTTAAGTACGAATCCGCCATTCAAGAATTTTGAATTGTTGTTTGGTAAATTTTTAGGCACTTTTTGAGTTATTATGGGTTATTCGGGTATTGGCAAAGATGTTCTTTCATTGATAAAACGTACCCCGACTCAATTGGTTACAAGCCTCCTTATGAATGGATGCACTTTTGCTTTCGGATCCCATTGTGGTGATAGGGAGATAGTTTGTCGTCATCGTTCGGTTCTTCGTATGGCCAGAGGTGTTGATACCACTTATCATATGATTATTCCGCCGATTGTCGATTCTTCTCTCAGAGTGTTCCAGTGCCCCCATTACTTCATATGTTCCCTCTGCTTTTTATATTTAGACTGCGAAGCCCACTTGAATTTTGGATTTCGGAGCCACTGATCACATGACGAGATAGTAATCTTTTCTTTCCTCACCCACCGTTCCTATTTATCAGTACATGCGGATGGCTCTCGTACACGTATCCATAGCAAGGGGAAGTGTGTTTGTCTCCTGATATTACACTTTCCTCAGTTTTGCATTGCCCTAATTTTTCTTTTAATCTTTAGTCCGTTAGCCAACTTGCCAAACATCTCAATTGTATTGTTATGTTTTTTTCTACCCATTGTCTCTTGCAAGACTTGAGTTCAAAGAGGATTATTGGCAGGGGATATGAGCGCGACCGGTTGTACTATTTTAGGGAACCTCCACCACCGCAACCTCCCACCCTTAGTCTCAATGCTTCCATCTTGCAAGATTCCATTACTTTTGATGTTTCCTTCCAAATCTTGCACTTATGGCATGCCCGTTCTAGGGCTTGTAAATTTTCAGTACTTATGTTTGTTTTTTCCTTTTCTTTCATGCAAGGACAAAAAATTCTTATTTGAAATATAGGAGCTCTCCAAGCATGTTAGGACCAGTTATATTCCACGTATGAGTTGTGCTCCTAGTATGTTTGATTTGATTCATTCTGATATGTGGGGGCCATCCCCTGTTACTGCCTTTTCTGGTCATCGCTATTATGTGACCTCTATTGATGATTATTCTTGGGGTACTTGGGTGTATGTCCTTAAAAGGATATATGAAGTTCTTCCCTTATTTGTTAAATTTCTCCAAATAATTCCAACTCAATTTAAGATGGTGGTTTGTAATATTCGGTCCGATAATGGGTGCGAATATGATTTTAATGAGTTTAGATCTCAACTTAATCAAAAAGAGATCTTACATCAACTCACTTACCCATATACCCCCGAACAGAATGGGGTAGTGGAACGTTAAAATCGTCACCTATTGGGAGTAGTTCAATGCTTGTTGAATGGTATGAAGGTGCCCAAATCCAATTGGCATCTTGCTGTCCTTACTACCATTTTTATCAATCGGGTTTTAGGGGGGAAGGCGCCTTTGCAGTGCCTTAAACCCTGTAGTACTTTATTCCACATTCTTCCTCGTGTACATGGGTGTACTTGTTTTGTCAAATTGTCATGGTCGTAGTCCTTCTCGAACCAAATTTGATGATACTCCTCAATATCTAAGGGGTATCGGTGCTATAATCCGATATCAAAACACATGTATCACTCTCTTAATGTTATTTTTCATGAGAATGCCCCTTTTTATGGGATGTTGAGTATTTTTCATGCTCCTGTCCTAAACCCTTGAGGATATGATTAACTCACCTTCTTCCCACTTTCCCCCTATCCCTATATTTGATGAGGTTCCTCCTCCCGCACAATGTGAACCCTCCTTACAAGTATACTCTCGTCGCCCTTGGACGCCTCTACCACCTTCTTCTCAAGGATTGGGTACTCACTGGCGCACTCACGCACTCAAAATAGTCATTCTAGTTATATAAAAAAATAATTTACCCTTTTAACCCCAAAATAAAATAAAAATTGACGTGACACATACGCGCGTCCCAAACAATTATATCTTAATTGCCGTGTATCTCATCCCCGACCATATTAATGTATCCGAAACCATCTATTACGTTATTCACTAATTCTCAACATAGTTATTTCTCAACATGATTTCAACATAATTATTTTTTATAACTACTAACTCTCGTCACGCTAGTAATTATTACCATTAAATCGGATTAACTTTAAATTAAATTTTCTCCCTTTAAATTAATTAATTCCAGTTTCCATAATTTCATAATAAAATAAAAATGCGTAAAAATACGGGGTATTACAATAATGCATATTCTACTCCAATTAATCAAAGCATGTACATGGGAATGTCTACATGACTTGAATTCCATTTAAATCGCCCTTTAGAATATGTAAAAGATATATTGAAGTGTTAAAAACAAAGGGAAAGGTTCACAAACTAATCCTCTACATAACATTAGAATATGAATAGCATTTCAGTACATGAGTACATTTACTGAAATTAGAATTTAAATCATTATAATTTGAATAACGACGGTGATCAATTTGTACATACATCATCTAAAGTTAAGTTATACAAATGAAAACTTCAAATCTTGGCTTCCAGTAGAGAAAATCCTCAAAAAATTGAAATCTTCTACAGAGATCGTGAATTGTTATCTCTATTGCTTGAAATCATGTACAAGGGTCATTTCTTAATCCTGTATAGGAGGTTGAAGGTTCTCAACTCCTTGTTTTGATGTGAAGACAAGATATGTCATGCTAGTGGGATAATATTCATGCGTGTCGATTTGATTGAGCTCAAAAGAGCATAGTTTGATGATGACTGCCCAAATAATAGTAGGTTACACCATTAGACAGTCCATTGTGGTAACATAAAATGTCAATTATTAAATAATATGAAATACTTAAATAAGAGGGTGTAGTGGAAACTAAACCATTAGGGCACAATGCTTAGTTGAATTCAGTAGATGTAACACACTACTCAAGACAAAGAGTAATTTAAAGACAAACGAAATAAATAGAGGCAACTATTAAACAATCTAAAGCAACAAGTGAAGATTTTTATGTTGGAATTGTACATTGTGCCACCCCTTCTGCCCCATCAATTCTCAATGCTTTCGTCATGGATTGATACCAACTAATGGTGAGGTAACTGGTGTGACAATAAATGACACTAGAGAATAACTTTAGTAAACTCACATCACGTGGGGGCGTAAAGGAAAGTAAAAGTAAGGAATGAAGTTTCCAAAAAAAAGAAAGAAAAATAAATAACGAAGATGGATGGATATGAGAGAGATGGTGTATTGCCTATGCCTTTAGAGCTTCAGGTTCATATCCCCAAACCTCTATTTAAAACCATGGGAAACAAAAAAATACAAACATAAGCCATAAAAGATATGAATGCCAATTTGAAATTAAAAATAGAGTATTATGAACTTTAAACATTAACTTTTAATATGGAAGCATCTGTATCCACCGTTATGTCCTGTCAATGATTTACATCAAATAATACTACAACAAATTAGAATAAGAAATACTTTATAAAAGGTCTATATTAAACCAAATAGCTCAACAATCCATATAAATATTAATTCACTAAAAGCTTATAGATTGAGTACATCCACAATCAATAAAATTCATGTCTTTTTACAAACTTGTTGGAAACGTTGACCCCCAATTTTAAAAACTTCCACTTTAATTTCCTAAAAGCGCGAATAAAGATGGTCCAACACAACACACACAAATTACATATTTGAATTTCTTCAAATTAAAATAAAACACAACAAAGTAAATTAAAGTAAACTCGCACACACTTTAAACTCACTCAAACCAAATTAATTTAATTATCAAGTTCAAACAAAATAAACAAGAATATTATCCAATTAATTTAGTGCCAACTTGAATAAAATTACTCTAAACTAAGTTTACCCAAATAATTAAACTTGCACCATTTTAATCAAGAATGCGAATTAAACCCAATTTTATCTTTTTACCCTAAGCATGAGTTCTAGGTGATTTTTGCAAAAGATAAAATAAATTCACAATCCCACAACACGGCGATGTACGAGGAAAAAATAAAATCGGGAAAAAACCTCGGACGACCTTGGCCTAACAAATTCACTAAGTACGGTATGAATTTTACAAAGACTTGACAAGAGGACTTACACAACCGACTCGAATCCCTTCAAGCCTTGACGCACTCCTTCGAGCTTCAACCTCTGCCTAGCGAATAATCTCGGAGTCCAGAGGAACCTCGGAGTCCACCAATTGAGACCAAACAACCATCAAACACAAATGGTGCCTTTCACCATGTGAGAATGCCGCAGCGAAACAAAAGCTTCTCCTTCTTTGAGAGATGTAGAAGTAAACCCAAAATTCTCCTTCTTGTTGTAGAGATTAACCAATTGTGTCAATCAACTCCAAGCTAATATTATATATATGAAGAAATGCTTGGAATTATAAACGAAACAACTTTATAGGTGTAAACACATGTGTATGAGAGAGTTTTGTAGTTAACTTTGACACATGAAAATAAGGACCTTTTTTTTTAGAAAAATTCTCTCTAAAAGCTCTCAAAGATATTACAAAAGTCTTAGAAAAATTCTATCCCGAAGTTGGTTTAAAAACTGTCAAAAGAGAGTGGGACAAAGTGGTGGAAAAATGGTGTAAAACTGCCAAAACTGTTCCCGCCCAGAAATCTCGTTCGAACGAACATCTAACAATGTTCCAAAGGCCAAATGTGAAAAGTCGTTGGCAAACTCGTTCGAAAGAAATTCTCGTTCAAACGACGATTTCGAACGAAATCCCAGAATGTTCATTTTTCAATTTATGCCCAAAAACTTTTCATTAAAAGTTCTAAAAAAAACTTCTAAAAATAAAATTCATTTTAAAATAAAATTACACCCATTTTAAAATTATTCCAAGTCTCCTAGAAATATATAAAAGCATTCATACCTTTAGAGACATGAAATATGATGTTGATGACGTGAAACGTGGCACTTGAAACTCGCTAATTGATGTTCACTTGAAATGTCGGCCGCTTCGTCTTCAACTTTACATGTCACAGACTTTAAAAAATACAACATGAACACTATCCTATAACTCAAATATTTTTGTTCGGAATTGAGCCAAAACTACAAAGGACTCAATTGGAAATTTGTGTCCTTACAAAACTAATATACAATACCTGATTCAATAAAGCTCATTAAAGATTCTAATCAATCTCATAAAATAGTTGCAGAGAAGGTCACTTTGCTAACACATATTTGTAACGGGGACATAGACCAACACAGTGAGAGAATCTCAAACCTCCACAACCTATAAATTTTGCCAATTTAACACCTAATTTAAAGTACTCACGATTTTTAGTTGCATATTTCATTTCCTTGTGAGTACATAAAAAATATACATGTGCCAATGACACACTTTTTATTATACCCCTAATGTACCTATCTTTAGTGCACTTCTCACATCTATTGGGTGCTGAATTTTATAAATAAAGATTGAAAATATATCAAAATTCATTATGTGACCCCATTTCACATATAACTAAAACAAACCCGAAACCACAACCAATAAATAACCAAATCAATAAAAAAATACACATTATCACATAATGATTCATACGACGTAATTAGTATTACCTTGGGAATCCAATGGCCTTTTAAATTAGAAACAATCATACTTTATTTAGAATAAACCAAAAAATATAGTGAAATATTAGTTACCACCCAAAAAAGAACCATATTTTCTTGCAACCACTTCTCCAATAAAGCTTAACAGTAACCTAAACAACAATGTAAAGGGCCTTGACTAATGAAAATTACACAGTCATAGCATCAACAGTAGTTTTGAGAGCTTATATAGAGTGACACACATGGAAACATCCAACTATCATATTTATATTGCTGTCAATCACTAAATAACTTTTTTTGGAGTCCTAATCGCTCATTTACTAATGAAGTTATTTATATTTTTATATTATTAATATCAATATTTGTAAAGAGGTGGAAATGACAAATATCTTCATAGTTTCCAATGAAAAATGCATTAATAGTAGTAAAATTGTCATATCATCTGTCAATTAAATAAACAACAAAGTTATTGATTGTAAATAAACCAAATAATGAAATGAAAAAAAATCAAGATAATAAATACATAAATTGTAAATCACTAATTTAATTACAAATCCTCACCACAATTGGCTTCTGTAAGGACATAATTTTATAAATGTCCGGGGTAGATTCTAGAAATTTTCTGTTTTCTCCTAGATCACAGTTCATATGTCTGATACCGCTACATTTAGCACGTCAATACGATCATCCTCGACGACCCGTATCCTAATTTGATGCATCCACTTTCTTCACGTGCATCATGCTACATGCAACGTGCTGCTCAGCTCATTCCCACTACTCCACTATGCTCTATCAGTAAAATGTTATATTGGAGTTTTAAATATTTGCATAAATATTTGAGAAATATTTTTAAAAATTATTTTTGAAGTCTGGGTCAATTTTTTATCAAAAGCAGAATTTTTTCTAAGTGTAAAAGCGAATGGCGTCGATTGACGAGATCGCTCGAGCGACTTTGAAAGTCGTTCGCGCGAGATACCATGTCGCGCGATATCGTTCGAACGACTTCTGTCCTTCGTTCGAGCGACATGCTATCTCGTTCGAACGAGCCACCGCCTCGATTTTTGTATAAATATCTGATCTCCTTCTACACGTTTTTCAACTCTTTCTGCAATCTCAATATTTTGCGAAATCTGTCCAAAATAAGACTTCACCTTTTAAGGTTTTCCAAACCTTTTTGATTCACAAAACCGATCCCATATATGTGTGTGAATCTTTAAACCTTCAAGAAGATCGTTTACTCATCTGGAGTACTTTGTGAGGAAGCCGCTCTCTTCGTCACTGCTGCCCTACTGGAAAGGGATTGTTCCAGCTGTCGATAACAGAACCGACACCCGAGGGTATTTCTGTGTCACTGTATTTTCATTATAATCCGTTGTAAGCCGTTCTCTTACAAAAATTATTGTGAAAATAAAAGGTTTTTCCCCGTTGGGGATTTTTCCTCATATATATGTTCTTGCATGTTTCATCATCGTATTTAATCACATATAGATGCATGTTTAGGACTTAAGTGGTAAAAACTGTGTTTAATTAAATAACTTCCTTATTTGAACGCAAGCGCACTCCTCCTGAAATTGGTATCAGAGCGGGTTACGCTAATTTATCGCGTGATCCTGTTTATTTTTTCAAGGATTTATTTTTTGATACAATTTGACTTCTCACGTCGTCAAATTGGTATCAGAGCCTGTTGCACTAAGTTATTGTGTTTTGATCTTGATTTTGCACAAAATTGACTTTTGATGGTTTTGATGATCTTCAATGTCAAATTTTTGAAAAAGTTAATTGGAAAATTCACACGAACTCTTATTTTAAATCTTCTGTTGAAAACGAATCTGAGAGGTGTTCTTGTTGTGAGGGTGTTGGTCACACGTTAGATGAATGCACCGCCAATTTAAAGAAGAAATTGAATAAATCGATTTCTCATGTTTCCACCCTTAGTGATAGTGATTCGGAAGAAGAAGTCTTTTATGCTTCTAGGCGAGAGCTTCCCATCCGTGTGATTAGTGATGAGAGTGAGGGTGAAAAGAGTGAGAAGGAAGAAGAAGAATTGAGTGAGTTTCAAGTTGCCTATAATAGTTTGTATTTTGAATGTTTAAAGACAAAAAAGGCAAACTTGAAACTTGAAGCTCAATTGAAAGAGTGTGCCTTAAAAAATAATGATGTTTTGGTTGAAGAACTTAGGGAACATGAGAAAATTTTGAAAGAGAAACTTGAGTACGTTAAGGGTGAGAGAGATAGTCTTAGAGGGTTGATGGAGACTGTGAAAAAGGAGCTTTTAGAGTTTGAGGATTCTAGACGTGTACTTGAATCTAGGATATGTGAACTTGAGGTGAAATTGAAAGATTCAAGTAAAGTGAAATTTGATTTGGATTCTAGGTCTGAAAAACTTGACAAGATTTTAGGCACCGTCAAGATAAAAAAGGATAGGGGTGGGATTGGTCTTGAAAAACATGTTGCACCCATTCCCACACGTGTGAGAGAGCCTCCTAGGATTGTTAAGAAAGAGACACCTAAGGTTGTTAGGAAAGATCCCCCTAAGAATATCGTGAGAGAACCTCATAGTATCATTAGGAGAGACCCACCTAGGCAAATTCGGAGAGAGCAATCGAGAAATATGAGGAGAGGGCCACCTTTAGGTAACACACACCGACCGATTTACACTTGCACACATTGTGGTGGGCAAGGTCATCTTAGGCGATTTTGTTACAAGCTTTTAAATGAATCTAGGAAGGTTAATAGAAGAATAAATTCAATTCCCCACACCCCCACACCTCGTTACACATCGATTTGGGTTAGGAAATCGGATTTAGAGGGTTATGGTCTTTTTGTTCATGATTATCGTTTACTTGCACATGATTCACCCCATGTGAGATCTTTTGGTTGATTATGTTAGATGTTTGTCATACACTAGCGTCGCATCATGGTATATTCTTTCTAGTGTCATGACTCACTTTGACGTAGCGCACATTGATTTATTTGTTGCATTTGTGTGTTTCGTTACTGTTTTAGCACTGTTTTGGATCTGTTTTCCCCCTACAGGTACTGTTTTCACGTAATTTTTGCACTGGGCATAACTGTATGACTTTCTGGTCAAACTGTGAAAATTTGGTTTTCTCATTCGAGCGAGAACTGTACGTCGTTTGAGCGACATCTCTTATCGCGCGAAGTTGCTTCTCGCGACATGCCCTTGTCGTTCGAGTGACAGAGCGATATCGTTTGAGCGACCTGTCTGAAAATTTTATTTTTTACTTCCCTTCTGATTCCTGTACCCGGTGTTCATATGCTTAGATTTTTGGTACTGATGGGTTTGCTTCAGGTCGTTTATATGCAGTTATTCTTAGTTTCCATGCTTAATTGATAACACTGCATTACTCATTTATCACATATGTGTTCATTGTGAATTCTCTTGTGTGATTACTGTATGCTAGCATAGGTTGTTGTGCATATCGATATTATATGCCTATTGCTGGTTGTATCATTTTGTAGTTATATTTTTTTTCTGTTTGAAAATTTTATAAAAAAATATACAAAAAGATTTTATTTTGATAAAAAATTTAAAAAATCTAAAAAGATTTTTGTCTTTTATCTACACCGTTTATGGATAGACACTTGGATGACCGAGTCACAATTTCATTCCATTTATCCATGTGACTATTTGATAGTGTTTTGAGACAATAGGTAAATTCATCCATGTGCTTTATAATGTTTGGAGTCATTAAGATGTAATTAAGTGTTGTTTCCTACATGTTTGACTCATAGTTTCCTTTATTGCACACATGCACGGATTTGTTTGATTTTTGTTCCTGACTTATCACATATTGGTTGGGTGTTTCCATCTCAATCATGTCCTTAAAACGAACCAAGTGCAATAATACGAGAGTAATAAAAGTTATGCATGTAAAAACCATTGCCCGTGAGGAATAAATTGTTTAATTTGAAAAAATGATGAGTGAACACGGGAAAGGGCTGCGAGTGAATAATAATCATGTCGTGAAAGCCACTGTTTGAAAAGAGCCCACACAAAAAATTACGGCTATAAAAAGATGAAATATGCCAAAAATTTGGACCAATAGGTTTTCTATAAGTTGAGAATTTAGTACCTCTTTAGATATAAAAATTGCATTATTATATATGAGGGAGTTTTGGATGGATATATCAATGGGTTTGCACGTCCTTTGAAAAGTTCTCGAAACGACACTAAATCGTTTTGGACGTTAATGGTGTGGAAATCATTTGACTTGGATTTGTTGATTTGTATAAGACGATGTCATTTAAATTCAACAAATATTTTTACACCTAAGGATTCTTTTGATGTTCATTCGTTAGGGGTACACGTATTCATCGTGCACATATGATTGATTGAGTTGATTTTCCTATCGAATGTGTTCACACCCATTCATTTCGTTTCCATGACTTGGTTGTTTGAGTTTACTTCCATGGTGTGATTTTTGTATCATATTTTTCAAAGTGGCATCTTATTTTTGTATGAAAAATTGAAAAATTGAAAAATAGTTTGTGAAATTTGTGAGATACTCCTTTGCATGCGCGTAGCTTGATCATTGTTTGCTATGCATTTTGTCATTCTCCATGTGCATTCATTTCTGCTTCTTATATTTGTCTATTTGGGGACATCATAAAAAGGGGGAGAAGAATTATGGGGGAGAATTGTTTTGGTATGGTATGAATGATTTGCTTAAGCTTAATTGATAATCAATTTTTGCATATCATTATATTTCAAACTGTTGCTTGTCACGGGTATTTGCTTTATCTCATGTGTGTAGGTACACCATTATTCATTTTTGGATTGCACACCCTGATGAGAAAATCTTTGAAAGTTTCTGAAGAGCTGAAGATTTTGGAGACATGTCATTTAGTATTCTCAGTTTGAGGGTTTAATGGGAATATTATCTTATATGTCATTTGATTGCATAATTCGGATTTTTTTTTATGTATGTACCGGCATAGTCATAGGGGGAGATTTGTAAGGACATAATTTTATAAATGTCCGGGGTAGATTCTAGGAATTTTCTGTTTTCTCCTAGATCACAGTTCATATGTCTGATACCGCTACATTCGGCACGTCAACACGATCATCCTGGACGGCCCGTATCCGAATTCGATGCATCCACCTTCTTCACGTGCATCATGCTACATGCAACGTGCTGCTCAGCTCATTCCCACTACTCCAGTACGCTCTATCAGGAAAATGTTATATTGGAGTTTTAAATATTTGCATAAATATTTGGGAAATATTTTTAAAAATTATTTTTGAAGTCTAGGTTAATTTTTTATCAAAAGTAGAATTTTTTCTAAGTGTAAAAGCGAATGGCGTCGATCGACGAGATTGCTCGAGCGACTTTGCAAGTTGTTCGCGTGAGATATCATGTCACGCGATATCGTTCGAACGACTTCTGTCCTTCGTTCGAGCGACATGCTATCTCGTTCGAACGAGCCACCGCCTCGATTTTTGTATAAATATTTGATCTCCTTCTACACGTTTTTCAAGTCTTTCTGCGATCTCAATATTCTGCGAAATCTGTCCAGAATAAGACTTCACCTTTTAAGGTTTTCCAAACCTTTTTGATTCACAAAACCGATCCCATATATGTGTGTGAATCTTTAAACCTTCAAGAAGATCGTTTACTTATCTGGAGTACTTTGTGAGGAAGCCGCTCTCTTCGTCACTGCTGCCCTACTGGAAAGGGATTGTTCCAGCAGCCGACAACAGAACCGACACCCGAGGGTATTTCTGTGTCACTGTATTTTCATTATAATTCGTTGTAAGCTGTTCTCTTACAAAAATTATTGTGAAAATAAAAGGTTTTCCCCGTTGGGGATTTTTCCTCATGTATATGTTCTTGCATGTTTCATCATCGTATTTAATCACATATAGATGCATGTTTAGGACTTAAGTGGTAAAAACTGTGTTTAATTAAATAACTTCCTTATTTGAACGCAAGCGCACTCCTCCTCAGCTTCTTATGAAATAATCCATATGTCTCCCCCAAAAGCAACCTACGCGTCTTCAAAATCTGACTTAACTAGGTGACATTCAGCAGCATTACACACAGTAAACATGAAAAAATTGAACCAAACCCCCAAATTATTAATGTATTTACGCCGAAAATAGGAAGAGAGGCCTAACATTGGAACCCAAATTCGACAGATCTGCAAGGAAGTTCAAAACAAAGGCCATGGTTTAAAGTCTTTGATTTCAAACCAAAATAGGGAAATATTCGACAAATTTATGAGTGTGCGCGTGTGTGCGTGTATGTGTGGGTGAGGGGTATTTACGATAGGATTGTGTGTTTACACTATGTGTGTGTGTGTGTGTGTGAGAGAGAGAGTGTGATAGAGAGAGAGAGGGGGGGGGGGGAGGCAGATAAGTTGACAAATGCGTGAGATGGAGAGGGAGAGATTAAGGGAGATGGGGGCATAAGAGGTAAAGAGAACGAGCTTATGTTTTTTTTCGAGAGGTTCGAGTGATTCTCTCCCATTAACCATGTCATAAGTCTCAAGTTATGACATGGCACAACGTGAGACCCTTAGATCTCAATAAGTGAGCAAATCTTAACCCATAGATAATTTGGAATAGTAAAAGGCATTATTCTCAGACATATATATATATATATATATATATATATATATATATATATATATATATATATAGAGAGAGAGAGAGAGAGAGAGAGGGGGGGGGGTTATATTATATTAAGTTATTACATTTGTGTTTCGTTTTATTTTTATTTATTAACACAATGTTTTGTGTTTAATAATTTTTGTTATATGGTTTGTCAATTGACAATTTAGTTTTTTTCGTAAAAATGGAATGGAAATCTTGTGGTGACATGGCTCCTTTTTTTGAAGAGATAACAATAAATACTCATTTTATTTGGTATACTAATTTACAATTATAATTATATCATTGTAAGAATTAGGATTGCTAATTATGGGTTGTAAATTTTGTAAATTATTTACCCACAACAAGTACTCTTAGAATGAAAAAGTTTGTTTTATGATTGGTTCCTTATTTGATTTGTTGAAATTTTTTCGGTGTATTTTTAAGAAATATTACAGTACACCCGCACATCGTGCTCGTTGCGATAGTGAAGTATAATCTATATTACACTTCTAATAAGATAGTATTAGAGGTGTAAATGATAATTAATGCTCCCTGTTTAGATATGTCTCCCCCTCCTAAAATTTATGTTTCATTTCACCTAAATGGATTAATAAAAAATATATTTGGAACAAAAAAAAATGAATAAATTAAAAGTCCCTTGAAAATGAAACGATGATCAGTTATAGACTCCATTAATTAATCTCTCGATCCAACACAATCTATATTTAATTAATCTCTTTTCACCATTCTCCACTCAAATCACATTACACAATGCTACGAATACCACTACATCTATATAGTGTTTTTATTTCTATAAAAAAAAGTTTTCAAAATTATATTTTATATAAATAAAAAAAGGTTTTTGGTTATAAAAACATTTTTAACGTTGTATTTATAGAAAAAACTTGAAGTTTTTATTTATAAATGACATGGAGTTTTTTTAAATAAAAACAAATAAAAATATGAATCGTTTTTTTTATATATAACACGTACATTTTTTTTGAAGTTTTTATTTATAAAAAATAGTTTTTAAGTTAAAAAAAGTTTTCAAAGTTTTGAAATTGTTTTTAATATAAATAAAAAAATATTTTTTGTTATAAAAACATTTTTAACGTTTTATTTATAGAAAAAACTATAAGTTCATATCTATAAATGACATACAGTTTTTTAAACTAAAAACAAATAAAAGTATGTAAGTTGTTTTGAAGTTTTTTATATAATAGATATATATAAAAATAATGGATAAGTTTTATTTATGAAAAATTTAACCCTTTATAATGGTTTTAAGATCAAATATCGAATTTATGATATATATCAATTTTTATATTTGTTATTATATTTGTTTATTATATATCGCTTGTTTATCGCTCGGTTTATATGCTAGTAATAATATAATACAATAAATATTGATACAAGGTCCTGCTATTTCCACCAAATTTTTTTATCCAAAACACCATTTTTTACAAAACACCACATAAGTGCCTATTATTTATACAAAACACCAAACAACCAACCCCCCAAAATTTTTAAACTTTACTTTTTTCTATTTCCTCTCTAACTTTCCTCCCAACCCTCTCTCTCGATCTTACATCATACTCTCATTTTCTCTCAACATTACAACTTAATCCCATCTACCTAAGCCTTACTTTATGTTATGTTACAACATTACAACTTACTCCCATTACTGTATTTTATTGTCTCAATTTACTAATTTCTAGTATAAAACCCTAGCATGCAAATCCAATTATAACCTCTAACATGCAAACCCATTTAATAACCCTAATACGAACATTGGTAATATGTTGCATAAAAAATAAATAGACAAACTAGGGTTTTAAAACCCTAAAAAAATTATGTGAACCCTAAATCCACAGTTGCTCGTCGCCGTACGTGTTGGTCTAACTCGATCGAAGTTAACCGTATGTGGCTTTATTTCTGTTGCATCTCACCTTGATTTTATTTGTTTCGATTGCTTCCCATCGTATTGTTGTTAGATTTAATTTCTTCCCACCATAGTCCACTTACCACTGTAACAACTGTTTTCACGGCCTCTTCGAACAGTATATAACTGTTCAATACAAGTGGTAGTTTTGTTACCATTCTATGTTCAATAAATGTGCTAGTTTTGTTCCACCTAGTCCAACTATTCTCAATACATAAACTCATGTGTGCGTGTGTGTGCATGTGTGCATGTGTGTGTGTGTGTGTGTGTGTGTGTGTGTGTGTATATATATATATTGTTAAATATATGTATGTATGATTTTTTTAAATATATGTGCCTCTATATATATGTATTGCATTGTTTAGATAATTTTTTGTAAGTTTGTATACGATGTATGTATGTATGAATCATTACTTGATAAACCACATTAGCATTCTCTGTTAGCATAATTTTGATGTTTCATTCTTTATTCTTTCTTTGTTAGTATGAACTTGTTAATTTGATGTTCATTTACTAATATAATTTTGTTAATTTCTTATGTATATCATATAAATGGGAAGAAGTAGAAATCCTCATACATCATCAGAGCGAAAGAAGAGGTTGGAGGTGGTAAAGGACATTTTGAACAACCCGTATTGTCTAGTAGTAGTGACAGTGGTGAGAGCAAAGAATATTCTCCTACGCAACAGTCATTGGATAAAGTTGTTGACCAGGTGGTTGGTGGAGTACTAGTGGTTGGTGAAGGGGGTGTGGTAAAAGCGACGGAGGTTCCAGAGGCTGGGGGGTGATAGTGAAGAGGGAACTTATAATGAAGAGGTCGAGAAAAGAGATAAAGAATAAGATAAATAAGGAGAAAAGGGATATGAGAAAAGGGAGAGAAATCAAGAGAGAAAGAATGAGGGAAAGAAAAAGATAAAGAATGAGAGAAAGAAAGAGATGAAGAAATAAAGGAAGAAGGAGAGGGAGATGTGAGGGGGGGGGGATATATATATATATATATATATATATATATATATATATATATAGAGAGAGAGAGAGAGAGAGAAGCCCAAAGATTATAAATACGAGTCTTCTTCATTGAAAGATGAAATGTAACCATCGACATCCTCTAAAGCGCCCGAGATAAATAACGAAAAAAAAACAGCCACTCGGATTCACAACCATTTGAAGGGTGCACAACAAATAACCCTGAATTGCTAAAATAATTTCATAACTATATCACTTATTCGATATGAAATCGAGACGAGGAGTGGGGCGTGATGAAATGCATGCACCACTTCAAAAAATCCACCAAGTGGGACATAGAGAACGAAGACGTGCGGGTGGTTGAGTTGGTTAAGAACTCGGGTCTTTGGGGTTTGATTAAACACTCCAATCAGTACATCGACTACGTATCGATGTTGGCATTCATCGAACGGTGGCAACATGAGATGAATTCATTCCATATCCATTCGGTGAGATGACGATCACCCTTAATGATGTGTATTATCGCCTTAAAATCCAGGTAGTTGGTCAAACGGTGAATGGTACCATTTTTAGGACAGCTAAGGAGAAGGCGACATAAATTCAATGGCTTACCAAATATATCGGTTGTACCGAGGAGGAGGCTCTAAAGGAATACAAGCCTGTGTATGTTATACATTTTGATTATATTATGAATATGTTAAAGGGGAAGGTTAAGAAATTGGGGGAGGATGTTAGGAATAAGCATATTGAGTAAGCCGCAAGGGGGTACTTATTGTTTATGGTCAGGTGCTTGTTGTTACCTAACAAATCAAGGAACCGAGTCTCAATCTGCTACCTCCAGTCATTGCGAAAATTTGGGAAATGTAATGAATATTCTTGGGGGATGGGCGTATTAGCACATTTATATCGGCAGATGGGGGTTGCATCACGGGTAGACGTACGATAGGGGCCCGATTATCTCCCTTTCTAGTGGTAAATATTTTAAAGTTGTCTCGTACTTTTTAATTTGTTTTTTCTATATAAATTTACCAATTAATTTTTCAAATTGATGCATGCGTGGATATATGACCACTTTCACATGGCGAGGGATGTTAGAAATCTGGAGTTTCAGTCGTCCGAGCCGTGTCTATGAAAGTGGAGGGCACAAACGGTGTTAGGTGATGCCTTTGCACAAATACTAAAGTTAAGGGAAACCTTAGACCATTCAAAAGATTCAAACGTAAGTATTATTTGTTTTCAACGTAATATTTTAATATTTGTGCCCTGTTTTTATATGTTAATATTTGGAATTACGTGTAGGTTGTCTGGGATCCCTACGTTGAAAATCTTGAGGCCTACCCCTTTCAGAAGGTCTTGTGGTACAACGACCTCCTTATTTTCTAGAATGTTGGTGAGGGTCCTACGTCAGGTTGGCCGTGTATAAACAATCCCTATACTGCTAATGCGCCTTATATCAAAAGAGAGGGGAAAGACCCATGCTCGCTAAAGAGTTAAGTTTGATATCAAGAAATGGTATCAACTTAACTGGGTGGACCATGTTCTTTCCAATGCCAAACGCTCTCCTGGGGTGAGGAACATTCCTTTGGAATGTGTGGATGGGTATATGTTTTGGTACCTAGAAAAATCCCATTAATATATTAGAAATCCCGAGCATTGTATTCGGAAGCCAAAGTTAAAGCACTCCAATAAAATGGTGAATTGTGAAATTTCCTAAAATGATTTCTTTTCTTCACGTATTTTTCTAACACAGTTGATGGTAATATGTATATAGGCCCATGGGATAGATGTAGCCATCAACTTCCTCCTGGAGGCTATTGACACCGACTCGAATTAAGATGTTTTCGGATGTCCTTGAATTATCACATGCAGTGCTTGACACCTTACTTGAGCCTATGGTAACGCAAGCTCAAAAAGGAAAGAGAAAGTCTCTGACCCATCAGGAAACTCTAACTAAGGCATTTCGCGATCCAACCCCCGAGCAAAAAGCTCCCCCCCCCCCCCCCCCGAAGAGTTCAAAGAGAAAATAGAAAAAATTTGTTAAAAAAATTTGATTGTAATTGTATTTTGAAACAACTATTATGTAATACTATTGCACTCGATGTACAATGATTATTGTAAATTTTATAGGAACAAATTTGAAATAATTAGTGTGCACGCACAATATTGTTGTATATGATTTGGTATGGACAATATTATTGTATTGTGATTTGCTATGCATTGAATTTTGAATGTGATTTGGTATGCACGGGTTGTATTTTGTTAGGCATAGACTATGGTATACATGGTATTTGGTATGCATGGCCAAACTCACGGCATAAGTACCACGGTCTAAGACCATCGTTCTAACATTATATACGGTGTAGTATAACTGCAACTTATATTGTCCATGTTAATATAATTTAATGTATATGTAATATTAATGTTGTGCAATTGATAATATGATATTTTAATGTATATGTAATTTAATGTAATCTTGTTTGTGATCTGGAATTTTATAATATGATATTTTATAACGAATTTAAAGTGATGAAAAATATTTCACCACTTTACCAATTGATGAAATAATTACTATAACCAATTTACTATAGCCAAATTGATAAGATAAAGAAATTGATAAGATAAGGAAATTGATAAGATAAACTTCTATAACCAATTTACGTATTTGCATAAAAAGTTATCAAAAGTTACAATCAATGCTATCACCAAATTACATAATTCAACAAAATATTACAAAAAAGTTAAATTTAAGCCACCGTCAAGTTCTCGTCTTTATCCGATGATATCAAGCATTGCGCAATGTCGTTCAGAAATATGTTCTGAAAAGTTTATAAGCGAGACTTGAACATATTAGCCCACTCTAGGTCATCTTGAGTGGCCCTCGATCTCTAGTGATATGCAAACGGTGGAGGGGACAAAATCGTGTGCATTTTAAATTAACCTAATGATTATTTGAGATGTTGAGGATAAAGGCAATGCGTTTATCGTCTCTCAGAGATTTTGTCTCAACGTCTAATGGCACGAAAGTTAAGCATTATACTTTGGCTATCATTACAACCGTAAGCTTAAGTGCATTAACTGCAAGATAGCCAAACTCGATCATGATAAACTAATGTTCGCTGGTGTATGACTGTCTGAAGTAGTCCAATCTCCTCTCGTAATCCTTAATATCATATGAGTTCACAATAGTAGCCCATAAAGGCTTGTCCGTATGTAGCTCGAATAATAGTGCACTACAGATATCACTAGAATGATGTAGCCTATCCCCAACACCATCTCCTTTCGAAATAGCCGTATAGCCACAGTTCCCATCAGATTTGACATCGAGTATCTCTTCCACAAATGACTAGTAAAAGTAAGGAACGTGCTTGATATAAATATTATTCTCCATAGACTATGTCTCTTATTTCACGCCCGTTAATGGGGTCTCGTTTGCAAAGTTTTTTTTCCATCTCAGTTGTGGGCGGTACATTCTGCTCCCAAGCACAAGGGGTTATTTTGGTAGATATATCAATAAACTTCTTCCCTTTAAATGGCCTACCCTTTTAATGAATTTGAACGGGCCCAATCAAAGGCATGCAAGAGGGTTGAGCGATTTCCAATAACTTGCTTAACATCATCTTTGTGACCACTTCACCCACCTCAGTCCATCGTTTCTTAAATAATATCATCTCTAAAGTTATTCAAGCTCACGGTATCGGGGGATATCCAGGACAATCGTAAATTTCTTCTAGTGAACGTCTAGCGCCCACTGGGGTATTGCTTGGCATAACTTCTCCCATTGGGCCAACTCGTGAACACATGGTAGTCCATAAATCATATGAAGTTTGTGTGAGCATCGTAACTCTATATATTGTGTGTTAGTGGCAGATTTTCTCAACACCAATCTCATGCAATCGATCTTCATAATAATTAAATATAAGGCATAATGCGATGCCCTACCACAGATCTCGTGCATCAGAGAGTCATCGTGGTCATGCTTGGTTGATTGGAGTGATTTTTGAAACTCCATTCGTATTTGCATCACTTGGTGGCCAAGCATGGAATCCATTGCCTTCCACACGGTAGCAAATGAACTAGTGCTATTTGTTATGCATTTTTTCAGTTGAGCATGAGAACCCTCCACTCTGTTGGTTGTGTGGTTGACACGGTGATGTGTCTGGTTAGTCCATCCATGTGTAAACTGATACCATAGAGGCATCCAACTCTTTTGTATGTAAGCAATCATGTTGGGGTAGTTATGCCAATTTTATCGAAAACCGCCCATGTATTCTCAAAATCAATCGGCATCTCAGACTCCATAACCCCAATCTAACCCTGCATAAATAGTTTCTTATCTTGGTCTTTGATATTATGTTTTACACATGCATCTTCTATATTTTTTTGAACATAGAATAAACATAATTTAAAATGGCTAAGTGGAAACACTGTTGGCATCACATTTATACAATATTGTTGTTTGTCATAAACAATAACTTGCGGCGAAGCTTTTGGCTTGTATAGTGACTGCAAATGTTGCAATGCCCAAACAAAATTCTACTCTCTCTTATTCTTCAAAGAAAAAAATGCAATGCAAAATGAGTACCCCCTGTGGACGTGACTCCAATCATCTCGAACAACATCATATTATACCGATTGATTTTGTAGGTGCAATCGATCACCAGTACAGTCGGGAAGCACTTCACCAATAGACAAAAGGTAAGATGTGCAAAAAATAAATCCTCCACCACATCTGCTTGCTCATTCATTCTATGCCAGTGAATATAACTCTTCTCTGTTAGCAAATGCATCAACTGTTGCATCGTGGTCCTCGCTTTCATCTCAACATTTTTTATTTTGTGTTTTGCATTATAAATTGTTATAATAGATGAACAATTGTATTTCGATCGCTGTTTTAATACGTGGAGTGCTTTCTTTGGATCCTCCCATTATTAATCATCTCACTTGTAATGTTCCAATCTTATCGTGAAAGTCGAGTGGCATAAGGGTGTCCAACGAATGTTTTAGATACCTCGTGATTTTTAGCCCACAAATCACTTCCACCCCCAACGACCATCATCGTGCGGAAGGCCTTTTAATCGAAAGGGACAATCACACTTTCTTGTTCCAAAAATCGCTTCCTCTTCTTGCCCACCCCCTCATATTTTCTGAATCTATGAAGCTCCTTGTGCTCACAACTAAGTACTCCCTTCCCTTTCTGACTAAACTGTCCTTGTTGGATTTTAAAATGATCACGATAGCATGAATTTTGTGACCAATTTGTGGACACAATTAATCATCTCATCACAGTCATCAAAAATATGCACAAGTATAACATTGATAATTGAAGTTAATCATATATGTAAATTGCAACTATACATGATAAAACATGTTCAATATAATATAAAGAAACTAAACATGCCTTGGTAGTGGTTAATTCGACTGCAGGGTCTTGGGTAATTGTATTAACATTCAATCTTTCTTCCACTCCCGCATCCTACAAATGCATACTGTTGATGTAAAAAATTAGATCACTCTAATAATTCAATCACAGATAAATAAATGAGACAAAAGATTTTAAAGTGGTTCAGCCTTATAAGAATGGCCTACGTCCACTATTATTTTATTGCTGAGTGTTTGGAAATTCTCGATTACAAGAAATTCCGTTATGGATCCCAAAGTTTGGATTCAGGATCAAATCCCCTACAATGAGGATTGTACAACGTATTTATAGCCTTGAGGCTGTCATATGAAAGGGTGATACATTAAATGATATACATATGAAGGGGTAATAAATTTAATGCCCTTTAAGCGTGTGCGTCTAAATGATAAGCATTTAATGAACCAGTTGAACTGTTGGTTATTCATCAATTAATGCTTTGTTCGAGATGCAGCTCGGACCGCCTGAGTAGCTCGGACCGCCTAAGCTTTCTGATATTCAAGAGTTCCTCGGAGCGTATGAGTTCCTCGGAGGGTATGAGTTCCTCGGAGTAACATGGTTCCTCGGAGCGTGTCATTATCTCGGAAGTGCATGTTGTTGCCATGTAGATAGCCACGTGTCTTCATATGATTGATCCGAGTCAGCAGATTAAATTTGGTATCAACAGAAGCCCCCAATGTTTCGTAGTTCGAAATTTGAGGAATACGGAACATTCTTTCTCGGAATACGGTAGCTTTAAATAGTTCTTCCTGATTTTTAAGATCATCTCCCTTGTATTTATTTCTCCATCTCAATTCGTAGAATCATGCTTTTTTGGACTTTTCTGCTCGCTTCGGTTCCCGCGTCACTTTTCGCCTTTTTAGCCGTTGTTGTTTGCTTTGATTCCCGCGTCAATATTTAATGCTTTTTAGCCGCCGGTAACGTAATCATCCTTTTTGTAATCATTATTTAGCCAGTTCCCAAGTCAAGGTATTTAAACTTCACATAGACTCCCATCGTCTTCTATCTTTTCAAATTTTCATCTTCGAGTTTTTCATTATCTTTTACTCTCTAGTGCGTTCATCTCTTCCGTCGTTCATTGTCAATAGCTTCAATCTTTTTTCTGTAAGATCCTCTTTCTTCTTCTTCATTTCTTTTAATTCATCATCATGGTTTACCCTGTTGGGTCTCTTGACAAATTTCGATCTTATTTTTCCATTCCTTCTTGGGTTGTATTGGAAGAGCTTTCTGAGCCTTCTAATTATTTCAATTTGGCTGAGGGACATTGGTTCCCCAGTCTCTTTTTTGCTGAGTGTGGATTTTCTTTTCCACCAAATCCTCTGTGTCTAAAATTTTGTCAGTACTTTGATGTTGTTCCTGCCCGAATAACCCCCAACACATGGAGAATAGTTAATGGGGTGCATAAATTAAATCAAGTGCATGGAACTCGTATAGGAATTCCAGAAATCATGTACTGCTATAGATGGGCAGTTAATGATAATATTTATTATTTAAAAACTAGGTTTATAAATAGAGCTTTAGTAGTCAATCTCCCTGATGCCAACAGGGATTATTTTGAACATGGGGTTGTTGTAAAAAAATGGCAACACCCTCCTTTAACCGGAGATGAGGTTTACCAGGGTCCCAAATGCCCTCCTTATGGCAATGGGATAGGTTATTTTTATTTTATTTTATTTATCTTGAAATCATGTTTGTTTTGTGTTTGATAAAATGTGTTACTGATAACAATGTTTGTTTATTTGCAGTTGATAGCAAGAGAAAGTGCCCAAAAGAAACAGATGTCAATCTAAGGCATTTGAGACTTATCTGGGGTCTACATCAAAGGGGTGCTGATGAGCACATTCGATCAGCCTCCTATCTGCTCCAATACAAGAGCTATATAACTTCTTTCACCGCTCGTCCAGTGATCAGTGAAGCAGAGCCAGTACCACCCTCTGCCAGTTCTTCGCCAGAATCTCACGTTCCGTTGAGCGAAAGGATGAAGAAGAGGAGGACTCCTGCTCTGTTTTAGAAAACTGCCTCCGGCTCTGGGGAGGTAAAAAGGATTAGGATTGATGTCCCGAGGGAGGGGACAAAGAAAACTGCTGCAACTCCTTCAGCTGCTCCTGCGAAGATTACCGAGAAGCCCGCAGTGGCCCCAAGCAGCTCTGTTGCTCCTGGAGAGGTGATTGTGATATCACCGGCTAAGGATTCTTCCTTGGTTGTACCTGTTCCCTCGAGGAGGCTGAAGAAGAGCTCCTCGGTCAATTTGGCTAACACCAGCATTCATCCCCCTGCTGCTGAGACTGGGGTTCCCACATCTGTGCCCCCGAGCTCTGACATGAGCTCGGTAAAGTCCTTGACCATTCCCGAGGTTCAAGGTAATGAAGATAACCTTACTCGGGATATGGTTACTTCTTTGGCTGCTCGTCATCTTGCTTCAGTAAGTACCTTTACTTTGAACTTTTTATATTTTCCTTTGTTATTTCTCATATTTGTTTCTGACTTTGCTTTCTTTTTCAGTTTACAGTTGACGAACTGCTTCAACATAATCCTTAAGAAGGATGAAGCAATCAAAGCTTCTTGCTCCTCGTTCAGTGTGGAGGGAGCTCTGGAAGAAGCTACCAAGTCCTTGGAGGAATCTCGCCAGAGGTACGATACTGATAAGGCAGTCTGGGAGAAGAAACTTGCTTCCTCTGAGCAGGAGAAAACTCGAGTTGCTGAGGCCTCCAGGGATTTGGAGAGGAAAGTGAATGCCTTGGGGAAGGCTAATAAAGAGCTCGATGTGAAGCTCAAGACTGCTGGGGAATTTGAAAATAAACTCAAGGCTGCTGAGGAGAGGTTGGTCCAACTCCAGGAAATAACTCGGCAGAAGGAGGAAGCTGAACAAAAACTGAAAGCTGCTGATGTTTTGCTATCCGAGAAGCTTGCCTTGGAGAAGGCCAAAAGGAAAGCTGCCGTGAAGAAGTCCTTCAGCTCTGGCTGGGACAAAGGTTGGGATAAGGGATGTGCTGCCATGGTCTCTCAAGTGGATTATGGCAGTGTAAAGTATTTCAAGGACGGATGGGTTGCTGCCCTTCAGGAATAGAAGGTCGACGAGTCATCCGAGCTCTTCCAGAGACACATCCCTGGTCCCCCTCCTACTCCAGAAGAATTAAAAGAGGACGAAGCTACCTCTGAGGAGTCTTCAATGGTAGTGGGAGAACATGCCCTAACCAGACAGCTTGTTACCGAGCAAGTAGTTTCTTCTTCCGAGCAACAACTGATGCTCTCCGAACAAGTCACAGTTCCCTCCGAGCAACCTGCCTCCTCTACCCAACCTCCCGAGAAGGTTTTGGGAGATAAGGAAAAGGTGTAGTGTTGTTCGGTTTTCTCTTTCTATTTTTCTTTTTTGTCAAATGTAACCAAGATCTTTGAAACTCTGCACTATGATCTAATAAAATTTGAGTTTTCTTCCATACGGTTGTCTCTTTTCTATTTGTATTCTGTCTTGATCTTCTTTTTGATGATTATTTTGTCTTTCTCTGCTAGTTTCTGGCCAGGATGGATCTGCTATATGCCAATGATACAAAGCTGATGCAGCAATGTAATGAATATTATAAGGCTGGTCACACAGACCTAAGTGCATCAGAAGTTGTCGACATCCTTGGTCATGATGCTTCAGAACAGGCAGTCGAAGCATATCAGTACCTGAAGTGTCTACTTGACCGAGCTGTAGCCAATAATGTGGCTTACTATGAAATGATCGAGGATCTCTAGTGTACCCTCGAAGACCTTCAGAATCAGTACAAGGAATCAACTGCCTTACTGCATTAGGGGTACGAGAAGAAGTATAAGCTGATCATTGCTGACAAGGGGTACGAGAAGCTTTTTGCTGGGTATGATCTGAGGGAGAGAACTTTGAAGGGTGAGGTTGAACAGTGCATACAGATTGCCGAGCTGTTGGAGCAAGAGAATAATAATTTGCAGAAGGAGCTAACGCAGTTGAAGTCTGCAGCTTCTTCTTCAACAGCCCTAATCCCAGTGACTGACGAGGGATTTTCATTTTTAGAGGTTGAGAATGCCAAATTAAGGGAAGAGTTGTACACCTTGAGGAGGTCGGGCACTTCCACATCTCCTCGGGGATGAGTAAGAGAAGCTCGGGTGCTTGTCGAGGAACAGAGGACAGCGTCTTCCTTAGAGAACCAAGCTTTCCAATTAATGGCTAAGAACCAAGCTTTGTCTGACATGTCAAAGAAGATAAGAGACTTGGAGAAACAACTCTCTATGCAGAAATCAGTTTTGGAGAATAAAGAGCTTTTCGTCAAGAATCTCCACGAGCAGCTAGAAAGGCTAACATATCAGTTCCACAAACAACCCAGGGAATTCTGGATGGCTGGATACAACGAAGCACTATTCCATTTGGATGATCGTATCCAGAATGCCAACAATGAGGGCTACAAGCAAGGCTGGTTGAATGCCTTAGGTGTGTTGAAGCTCGAACAAGGACACTATCTATGGGACTACCATGATCCTGGGTTGCTTGACCTGCCTGTGCCACCGTACAACTTGGAGAAGGAGTGGATCCCTGCTCGGGCCATTCCTCGAAGCTTAATTTCAAAATACCTCGGTGACTATAATCTTCACTCTCAGATCGAGGTATCTCGTCCCGAGCATCTATTAGATCGACCTTCTGTGATGAACGTCAGGATGCTGAAGGATTTGAACTTCATCAATTCTCCTCAGTCTTTCAACGATCCGCCTGCTGGCGAGGAACCTGTATCGAAAGGTGATGGGAAAAAACCAATAGAATATGAATTTTTAATGTAACAGTTAGTATACATATCAATGTAACTTTCATTTTATCATCAATGTAATTTATTTCGAATTTAATGAAAAAATTTCATTTCTGTTTGCAAATCTTAATTGCTATTGTCTTGTAAATATCAACACTTTACATTTATGCATATTTGTTAAAAAGATAATAATATTGTGTTGTTCATCGACCAACTTAATAATAAAAAAGTTACAAGTATCAGTAATGTTGCTCGATCACTTAATAATAAAGTAATGAGTATAAAAATGTTAAATTTTTTTTTTTAACCAACCAAGGTTGTTAAATTGTGCTCGTCGACCAACTACAGTTAGTGGGTTTTTATCCCCGACCAACCATACTTGGTAGATTTTTATCTTTTTTATAAAATGTGTCTGACCAACCATACTTGGTACAGTTTGGAATATTTTCTCCTCGTCGACCAACTATGTTGGTACAATTTGGAATATTTTTTCCTCGTCGACCAACTATGTTGGTACAGTTTGGAATATTTTCTCCTCGTCGACCAACTACGTTGGTACAGTTTGGAATATTTCGTTTCCTAGCCAAACAGGTTGGCATTTTTAGGAATATTTCTCCTCGTCGACCAACTACAGTGAGTGGGTTTTTATCCCCGACTAACCATACTTGGTACAGTTTGGAATATTTTCTCCTCGTCGACCAACTATGTTGGTACAGTTTAGAATATTTCGCTTCCTAGCCAAACAGGTTGGCATTTTTAGGAATATTTCTCCTCGTCGACCAACTACAGTGAGTGGGTTTTTATCCCCGACTAACCATACTTGGTACAGTTTGGAATATTTTCTCCTCGTCGACCAACTATGTTGGTACAGTTTGGAATATTTCGTTTCCTAGCCAAATAGGTTGGCATTTTTAGGAATATTTCTCCTCGTCGACCAACTATAGTGAGTGGGTTTTATCCCCGACCAACCATACTTGGTACAGTTTGGAATATTTTCTTGAGTAGTCTGCCGAGCTGTGCCGAGCAGTTATTCCCTGAAATTTTTTCAATAAACAGAGAGACTCGCAGAATATTTTCATTTTATTCATACTGATGGAAACTGCGTTACATATACATCACTGATAATACTTGCGCAGGTGCTCTGCATTCCAGGCATTTTTAAACTCCTCGCCTTCTAAAGTTGATATTCGATAAGTTCCTGGTCGAACAACTTCTGTAACTCGTTATGGTCCATGCCAGTTTGCCTCCAGTTTATTATGTTTTTGAATTACTTTCTTCAGCACATAGTCTCCTTTTTTCAGGTCGCACTTCTTCACTCTCTTGTTGTAGAACAAAGCTGTTCGCTGCTGGTAAGCAGCATATCTAATGGCTGCTTCTTCTCTAACTTCCTCGAGCATGTTTAAATCCATTCTTCTCATTAAGTCGTTGACGGGGGAATTAAAATTCAGTACCCTGTGTGTTGGGAGGCCCAACTCGACAGGTATGACAACTTCACTTCTAAACTCCAACATGTATGGTGATTCTCCAGTTGCTACTCGGGGAGTAGTTCGGTAAGCCCAAAGTACTGATTGTAGCTCGTTGATCCAGTTTGCTTTCGCATCTTCCAATCTTTTCTTCAAACCGTTCAGCAGCGTTCTGTTTGTCACTTCAGTTTGACCATTGCTTTGAGGATGGCCTGGTGCTGAGTGGACCTTCAAAATATTTGACTGATGACAATAGGCGGCAAACTCCTCGTTATCAAATTGTGTCCCATGGTCTGTGATGAAGGCATGAGGGAGACCATATCGACAAATGATGTTCTTCCAAACAAATTGGTACACCTTCTCGTATGTCATATCAATGAGTGGCTCAACTTCTACCCACTTAGTAAAATAATCCACTGCGACGACGAGGTACTTGAACCTTCCTCGGGTCGTTGGCAGTGGTCCAACTAAATCAATTCCCCACATGGAAAATGGCCAAGGGGAAGTTATGGGTGACAACAATGCTTGTGGAGTTCTTCGGATGGAGGAAAAGCGCTGGCACTTGCCACATTTCTTGGCATAAGCTTACAATCTGCCCTCATCGTCGGCCAGTAGTATCCCTGCGTCATCACCCTTTGTAAAAGTGTCTGACCTGCTACATGTGCTCCATAAGACCCTTCATGGATCTCTTCAATCAAATCTTTCACCTCGGTGGGATGTACACATCTCTGCAAACCTGCCATAATCCCTCGTCTATATAAAACACCATTAGTTAGTATATACCAAGAAGCTTTAAACTTTAATTTCTTGGCTGCAAGCTTGTCAATTGGCAATTTTCCCTCCTCGATATATACCCTGATGGGATCCATCCAAGATGGTCCTAAATCAAGGGTGATAAAGTTCATCTTCAAATCTTAATCTATACTCCGACCAGCTAACACTTCAATTGGGATTATTCGTCGTAGCTCGGTGCGAGTAGCTGATGCTAGTCGAGCTAGGGCGTCTGCTCTCGCATTCTCCATTCTTGGTATTATGACCAGCTGAATAGCGGCAAATTCTGACAACAGTTCCTTTGCCTTTGCATGATATCTGATCATTAATTCTCCTCTAACTGCATATACTCCCATAATTTGGTTTACAATCAATTGAGAGTCACTGAAGATCACAACCTGCTGTGCCTCCATAATTTTTGCCAAGTTAAGCCCTGCAATCATGGCCTCATATTCAGCCTCATTGTTGGAAGCTTTGAATTGGAAACGCAAGGCGTATTCCATGTCGACCTCGTCCGGAGTGCTCAGAACTATCCCCGCACCACACCCTGCAGTGCAAAATAAGCCATCTACATATAGCCTCCATATAGGTAACTCGTCTTCAAATTTTTGATCAATCAGAGTTCCTCGGTGAAATATTTGTTGCTTCCTTTCATCCTCCCCGGATTTTTCTTGCTCCTCGTCGATCATCTTTTCTTGCCCTTTTACCAACCGAGGTTGGCCTGAGCTCGAATTTAATGATCCTGTAACATCCACTTGCCCTTTTACCAACCGGAGTTGGTCTGAACCAGTGTTTGTTGATCCTGTAACATCCACAGGTTGATCAGCGAGCAACTCTTATTCCTCGTCCGGAGTCCTCCCAACTATCTCTGCATCACATCCTGTAACACCCACACGCCCTTTTACCAATCGGAATTGGTCTGGGCTTGTGTTTGTTGATCCTGTAACATCCACAGGTTGATCAGCGAGCAACTTTTGCTCCTCAGGGGTATCAGGTTAGGTGAACTCCGCTATGAAATCTGCTACAGCCTGCCCTTTCAGTGATGACCTGGGTTCATAAATTATATCATATTTTCCGAGCTCTATTGCCCAGTACATCAATCTCCCTGGTTTTTTTGGCTTGTGAAGGGCTTGTCTCAATGGCACATCGGTATATACTATTATCGTATGAGCCTAAAAGTATGGCCTCATTCTCCTACTCGCCTCAATCAGTGCCAGTGCCAATTTCTCCAGCCTTTGATATCTGATCTCTGCTCCTCGGAAGGCCTTACTTGTGTAGTAAATTGGCTTTTGTACTCCATTCTCCACTCTGATCAACGCCGAGCTAACTGCATTCTCGGACACTGCAAGGTACAAGTATAATTTTTCTCCCATCACTGGCCTGGAGAACAATGGGGGTTCTCCCAAGTATCTCTTCAAGTTTTGAAAAGCCTTCCCGCATTCATCATTCCACTCAAAAGTCTTTCTGAGTGTCTTGAAGAATGGGAGACATCTATCAGTTGCTCGTGACACAAATCTGTTGAGTGCCGCTACTCGTCCTGTTAGACTCTGTACTTCCTTCTTCGTTGTTGGAGATCGCAGCTCTAATAGAGCTTTGATCTTTTCAGGATTTGCTTCAATGCCTCGTTGATTGACAATGTACCCGAGGAACATGCCTTCTCGTACTCCAAATATGCACTTCGTCGGGTTCAGCTTCATTTGATATTTATCTAGTTGATCAAAAGTTTGACTTAAGTCAACTAGATGATCGACAACTTTCTTGCTTTTCGTCAGCATATCGTCAACATAGACTTCCATATTATCACTGATTTGTTCATCAAAGACCTTGTTCATCAGCCTCTGATATGTCACACCTGCATTTTTTAAACCAAAAGGCATAACATTATAACAATAAGTTCCCCTAGGGGTAATGAAAGAAGTACTTTCCCTGTCTTTAGGTTTCATTTTGATCTGATTATAACCAGAATAAGCATCCATGAAGCTCAGCAACTCGTGTCCCGAGGTAACATCCACCAGTTGATCAATTTGGGGCAGTGGAAAGTGGTCTTTGGGGCATGCTTTGTTGAGGTCGGTGAAGTCTACACACATCCTCCACTTGTTGTTTTTCTTCTTTACCATCACCACATTAGCTAACCAATCTGGGTATTTAACATCTTCAATGAAACGAACTTTCTGGAGCTTCTCGACTTCCTCCTGTATAGCTTGATTCTTCTCGGGACTGAATACTCTTCTTCTCTGCTTCACAGGCTTGATCTCTTTATTCACATTGAGCTCGTGACATAAGAAGTTTGGGTCTATCCCAGGCATATCTTCATGACTCCACGCAAAAGTTTGTCTTCTGATTCTAAGGAAAGTTATCAATTCCTGTTTTAATGAGGCCTCAAACGCTGAACCTATTTGAGTAGTTCGCTCAGGGTGTTCGTCGTCCAGAATGATATTTTCAGTAGCTTCTACCACTTGACCTTTCACGAGTTGCGACTCATCTCGAGGATCCAATGTTTCGATTTCTGCACCTTCATCTACTTGATAGGTAGTAGTCTTTTTCTTTGATTCTTCCAATTCATCTTGCTCGGCGAATGAATAATAGCACTCCCGAGCTACTTTCTGATCACCTTTCACAACTCCTACTCCGAAGTTTGTTGGAAATTTTAGGCATTGATGCACTGTAGATGGTACAGCCTCGAACTTCTTCAATCCTACTCTTCCCATGATGATATTGTAAGATGACTGGACATTCTTATCCATCACGAAGAATCGTATTCTTTCTGTCCGACAAGCAGGCCATGTACCAATGAATGTATCCAACTTGATCGTCCCAAGTGGAAATACTTTCTCGCCAGCAAAATCGATGAAGGGTCTGTGGTAAGGCTCCAATTGAGATAGATTTAAATTTAAACTATCGAAACACGAGTAGAACATGATGTCTGCCGAGCTACCGTTATCGACTAGCACTCTTGAAATCATTACCTCCTTCATTCTCATTTTGATCACTAGTGGGTCGTCATGAGGATACATAACTCCTGCAAGATCATTCTTTGAAAACCCAATGACCAATTTTTCTTTGTTCACCTTTCTCAGGCATCTTCCTCAGCTAAATTTATTCGCTGATGTAAGATCAAGCTTGAGCCTCTCCGAGGTAAGCTTTTCTTTCTGCAGCAAGGTCTCCTCCTCCTGCATCTCCTCCTGTAATAACATTACAATCAAATGACCCAAAGCGTATTGAAAATACCTCTCGTTCTGGCTGCCTTGGTTTCTTGGGAAGATCGGGTCATCATCCGGATCATCTTAATGGTTTCTCTTCTTTTTGTCCTCTGCTCGACGAGGAGATCTATACCTCTCTCTAGTTCGGTCGTTGTTTCTTCTTTCGCCTCCCCGATCAACATACTTTGCTAGCTTTCCTCGTCGGATGAGTGTTTCAATCTCGTCGTAGTATTTCTCCCTATTCCTCGTGTCAGGGTCTGACTTTATTTTCTTTGGCCAGTTTAACTCCTCGCTGTTCTTAATTTCTTCCAGGACGTGGTTGATATTTGCCTTCAAAGGCGTGTAATTATCAAATTTCTTCAAGACCTCCCATAACGACCTACTTTTGGAATGTTTGTCACCACCATTGTTCTTATGCTCTTTCTTCTTAGCTTTATCACCTTCCACCTTGGTTTCTTTGGCATCCACATTCTTCTTCGCAGACATAGCCTCCTCGGCATTCATAATCTTGGATGCTTTTCCCATCCGGTCCGACATGGTTCGAGGTGGATATTTGGCCAAAGTGTAGTACAACTTGTTCGGCAGCAGTCCACTCATCAAAGCAGTAATCGCTGTCTTCTCCTCATAATCAATGAATTCGAGCTTCTCGTTATTAAAACGAGTTATATAGTCTCTAATACTTTCACCAGCTTTTTGTCTAACACTTAACAAATGTGCTACTCGTTTAACTGGCTTTGCTCCGAAGCAAAAATTCCCAATGAATAACTCGGCCAATTGAAGGAAAGTTGAAATCTTACCCCAGGAAGATTATTATACCATATCTGAGCAGATCCGGTAAGAGTTCCCGAGAATGCCCTGCATCTCATCTCGTCTGGGACAGCATAGATGTCGGCAGCAGCTTGATATTGTTCTATATGAAGGACGGGGTCAGTCTTCCCATCATACTTGGGAGTCACAACAGGTGCTTTGAACTTCGATGGTGTTGGGAAATCAATAATGTCCTGGACAAAAGGTGTTCCCCGAACAAAGGTTCGTTGTAGAGGATTCTTGGCCTTAGCCATTTCCCCTAATCTATCCTCCAGCCTCTGAATAGATCCTTTCCAAGCATCATTTCCTTCCTCGGGCCTATTGGTTCGAGCAACAGATCGTGTTGAAATGGCTTCCTGGGATTTATCTCGACGAGCAGCTGGTCGGTCAATAGATCCATCTTGACGAGCAGCTGGTCGCGACTGGGCAGATCCTTCCCTTAAATCTGATGATCGTCGAAAGCTCCTCGAAGCTGCATTAAGAGGACTTTTGTTCCTCCTAGGGCCTAATCGATCGAAAGGAGAGGCCCTACTTAATCTTTCCAAAGCGCTGGCCCTTTCTGGGGAGAGGGTGACATGTTGTTCAGTATCTGTGGCTCGCACAGACGAAGTTCGTCCGGGTTGATAAGAAAAATCTTCAGATTCCTCATTGCGATATGAATTAGTACGCCTAGTACGCACAGAAGGCGCACGGATATTTCTTTGGATGCTTCGTGATCCGGAATGGGCTGGCGCACCGCCATGGAGGGTTTGGATGAGTTGTCGCATCGTTTCTCGCATGACGGTCTGGCCCTGAGCCAGATTCGCCATCATTCCAGTCAGATCTGGAATAATTGGTGGAGCAAATGGATTTGGAGGGGTTTCAGTGTTTCGATTGCTGGATTCAAGTATATCAACCATTGGTAATAGATTATTTTTTATGAGAAAACGATTTTACCTGTCGTTTCCCACAGACGGCGCCAATCTGTTGATGTAAAAAATTTAATCACTCTAATAATTCAATCACAGATAAATAAATGAGACAAAAGATTTTAAAGTGGTTCAGCCTTATAAGAATGGCCTACGTCCACTGTTATTTTATTGCTGAGTGTTTGGGAATTCTCGATTACAAGAAATTCCGTTCTGGATCCCAAAGTTTGGATTCAGGATCAAATCCCCTACAATGAGGATTGTACAACGTATTTATAGCCTTGAGGCTGTCATATGAAAGGATGATACATTAAATGATATACATATGAAGGGGTAATACATTTAATGCCCTTTAAGCATGTGCGTCTAAATGATAAGCATTTAATGAACCAGTTGAACTGTTGGTTATTCATCAATTAATGCTTTGTTAGAGATGCAGATCGGACCGCCTAAGCTTTCTGATATTCAAGAGTTCCTCAGAGAGGTTTGTTCCTCGGAGCGTATGAGTTCCTCGGAGTAACATGGTTCCTCGGAGCGTGTGATTATCTCGGAAGTGCATGTTGTTACCATGTAGATAGCCATGTGTCTTCATATGATTGATCCGAGTCAGCAGATTAAATTTGGCATCAACACATACAATCAAATGTAGTGCCATCCAATTATGCCATTAAAAACCTGAATTAATGTTTTTAAATTGCGTGATATGTTGTTTTACCGTAGACAAAGTGAAATCTGGGAACAAATTGCGCAAACATTAGCCCGAGGTTGATGTCGTAGCTTCCCCATTCGTGCGTTATTCATGCATACTCGATTTATCGGGTGAAGCACGTTGAGTAGATACACTCGGTATAATAATGTTGTATATATCTTGCCAAAATGAATCATCAAGTGATGAGTCATCTAACCGAAATGATAATATAATAATCAGTACAATATTGTAAATACAATAAAATTTAAGACACAGTTATCACAAATTAATAAAAACACATCCACAGTTGGCCTACACCATAGGATTGAAACCACGACCGAATGTAAATGTTAAGGGGTACACACGGTCTTAGGATACCGTGCATATGTAAACAAATTGCTGAAAGAAACTGGGCAAGACTACCCACGGTTAAAAGTACCTGTAGGCATAGAATTGATGGCTAAAAGTAATCGTTAAAACCTAACGATGGTTTAAATTCACCGAACATTACAATCTTACGATTACATTAGCCCGGACATTAATATTTCATACCAGTGACACACGGTATAGTGAAACCGTGGAGAAACAGGTTACAGTTATAATCCACCAAAACTACTCATCACTTACGATGACGAGGGGACGTAAGTCTAGTAATTTTATTTTTTTAATCTTATCTACGTTTTCAAATAGTTTTAGATATTATATACTCAGTAGAGGTATTTTAATACCTCAAAATCATCAAGAGAGCATTGGATGTTCAACTTTTAGTAAGCTTCAATATCAACTTTATTTTCTTCAACCATTGCAATATAGCCTATTTCACCCGTGATTTCTGTATACAAACAACATAACAACACCACAACAACACAAAGGATCCGCGAAAATGGAGCTATGGGACAAATGAACAAGGTGGAATCGCCAGGTTAAACGATGAGAGAGTTGGTTTCAGTGCGAGTTGAAGAGTTTTGAGATTTTGTAATTTGTGGTGTTTGATTGTGTACTTTTTAGATTATTTTAGGGTATTTTAGACATCTTGAAATAATAAAAAGGTACAATATATTTGGGTGTTGTTAGTAAAGTGTGCATTTAATTTTTATGTGATGTTTTGGATAATTTTTTTAGTTTTTTTGGCTTAAGTCGCATCTTTTAAGATTTATTATTTTTCCATCCCATGTATTTTTAAAATTATAATAAGTTATATAACCATAAAAAATCACCCATAACCACTCTATAATCGTCACTCTTCATTTTCTCAGAGAATGACACTCGTCAATAGTAATTACTATAGAATCAATAACTAAAAAATTAAAAATATGAAAGTGAGTATAAATAAATCTTAAAAAATGAGATCAAATAATTAAGGGCGGTTTGACAACCCAATTTTAAGACTTAAAATTAAAATTAAAAAGTCAATATCAAATCCGTGAAATTAAAATTACCATTCTCGTCCTATTTTCATGCTTTGAAATTGTACCGACAAAAGGATACTAAGGTCCTGTTTGTTTGCACCTCTGAAGTCTGAACTTAAGCCATTCAGATTTCAGAGAGAGCAACAATATGTTTGTTTTTCATAGGATTCAGATAGCAACAGTAATATTTTTGAGTTAATGGTTCAGAGGTTCTAAACCCTTGAATCTAAACACTTAAATCTGAATGAAAGTTTGTTTCCAATAATACCCTTGAAATGACAGTAGTATATATAGTTCATAGATAATAAAAAAACTGTTTTTTCTACTAAATAAAATAAAGCTGTTTTTTCTACTAAATAAAAAAAAAGTTGTTTTCATAAAAAAAAAGCTGTTTTTTCTACTGAATAAAAAAAGCTATTTTTTCTACTGAATAAAAAAAAGTTGTTTTCATTATAAAAAAAAACATTTTTCTACTAAATAAAAAAAGGCTGTTTTCATTAAAAAAATAGCTGTTTTTTCTACTACATAAAAAAAAAAGCTATTTTCATAAATAAAAAAAATATTTTTTCTACTAAATAAAAAATAACTGTTTTCACAAAGAAAAAAGCTGTTTTTTCTACTAAATAAAAAAAGAATCTGTTTTCATTATAAAAAGAAGCTGTTTTTTCTACTAAATAAAAAAAGATGTTTTCATAAAAAAATGAAGCTGTTTTTTCTACTAAATAAAAAAAAGTTATTTTCATAATGTTTTAAATTTACATTTTATATATAAAATAAATACAAGGGTAAAATAGTCTAAATAATTTGCATTTAGATTTCAGATATAAATCTGCAAATAAACAGTATATATTCAGAAATTTCAATCAGACAGTAAACAAATAATTTTTTCAGATTCAGACTTTAAATTTTAAATTCAGATTCAGATAAAAAAATAAACGTAAACTAAGAATTGGTGAAAATTCTGAGAACCATTTGACAAAACACACACACATAAAAAGGCGCGCCAACGTCGCGGTGGTATACGCCATCAACCCTTATTCCATTTTATCTTCGAAAATTTCCCGCGTCTTAAATAAAATTGTTCAATCTGCTTTTCTGAGCTAAAAAAACCTAAATCTAACAAAGCAAAGTTTTTGTCAAATAACCCTCCCAAACCCCAAATAAAGCTAAACAAAACCATCCCCGGAAAATGTCTACCTGACAGATGTTCACCGATACCGGGAACAGTTACCGGTGGGAGATTTTCGACCCAATTGAATCCGGTAAACAACTACACTGTGAACCAATTCAACAACCTTCCTCTGTTAATCGTCTCCCCTCCACAACAGATCTCTTGACTCAAGGTATCTATATATACAAACACACACACACACACACACTCACATATTCATGTATCATGTATGTATGTGATTGTTTGAATTAGTAATATTTGCTTAACTCTGAGGATGCTCAAAGCTGATGGAAATTGGGGGTGAACATGTGGAGAGTCTTCCAATGTTCCAAACCGGATCAGGAAAATCAGTTGTGCTTAAGCAGTCTTCTATTTCGAAAGCTTTATCTATTCTTGGCGACGAACCTAATTCTACCACCCATATCTAGGTTTCAATATTGTTCTTTTTCTCATTTTGTATTTCTATGTAAGATGCTATTAATTAACTCTTGTTTAGTTGTTGGAAAATGATGTATCAAAATTCTGTATATTCAATTGCAAAATGTCTATCATATTTGTAAGGTAACTACATCAGTTGTTAGGGGAATGTAGTCTTAAAGCCCTGCCACTTTGAAGTTCTAATGTAAGGTCAAAAATCTTATGATGTCTTAGTTTGCGGTCCGTGCCTTTTAAAATTATTTAGGATGAGGTCCCTTGTAATGTAACACTGAAAGACTATGAATTACTCCCTCCATCCCAAATTAAGGGTCCCTATTCATTCTTTTGTATAGATTAAGGATACACCAAATCAACGGCCATGATCAACACTTGATCACTATTGTGAAATGTGGTTCGTTGATTATGTTCAGAAAAGGAAAGTGGACTACTAATTTGGGACAACCTAAAAAGGAATAGTGGATTTTAATTTGGGACGGAGGGAATATAATTTATTATCACACAATTTACAAATATAACAATGTAACAGTGTTATATACGAAGTGAGACTGTTATATTATGAAATATAACTATTACAAACAGTTGAATTATCACACAACCGTTTTTATCTAACAACACAAGAATTGCACACTTAACACTTAAAAGTGTTGGGTTGCACACAAAATGCATTAACATGAGGGGTTTCGGATGAGTTCTCTATTATTATTAACTCAGTGTTGGGATTTTTCGGGTTTTGGAAACACTATGCTGTATTGAATTTATATGGCGAATTGTATTGATTCACTCGTGTGTTTTTAGTCAGAGAGAGGCAAAATAAAGTCGTCTACATTACATGTTCTAATATCTAGCTGCATACAGTTATGCATTATACTTGCTTGTTCTTTTAACTTGTAGAGAAATATTATTAAATTTATTACATTGTGGGCCAATCGCGTGGAAGAGATAACAAAGGTAGTTCCATGTTCCAGACAGGGTCGGGGAAAGCAGTTAACATATCTTCCACTGGTCTTGTGAGAGCGAAGACATTGTTAGGTTTGGAAGATAAAAACTTCAACGACCATGAGACTTTTCATGGGCTTGAACAGAAAAGGAAGCAGTCAGATGCTAGTCAATCCTTCTGTTTCCAAAACCAATCTCATTTAGAGATGACAGAGGTTGTGACCAATACAGGGGAAAATGATGGTACGTCAGTTCCAATATCTCCATTCACTTTTAAGTCTGCTTCATTAGGAAGTGGATCCAAGGACACTCCAGATTATCTGAATTCTGCTCCCACACCACCTCCGATCAAGTTTCATACAGCTGGTGGAAGATCTATATCGTTACAACGTGCAAGAAGCCTTCTCGGAGACCCAGAGTTAGGGACTTTGTTAAATGAAGCGGATCCTGGGAATCCCAGCAATCCAGTATTTTCAATCTTTACAGACAGAAAATCTATTTACAGTCCTTTGAACAAACAGAATGACCAAAGCACTTACTTTTCACCTCAAGAAACAGTAAAGGCCCAACATATGCCCAAAACTTTTATATCGCCTATACGATCAATACCCTGCCAAGTGCAATCTTCAGTCAGGTTTAATAATACAGGTTCAGGGAGTAACTTGATCAAGAAATTTGATGAAGAGAGCCATGCCAGCACTAGCAAGCAGTATAATGAATTACCACATCAGCGAAAGCCTTTAACAAATAGGCCTAATTCACTTCCAGGAGTTAGAGAGGGTGCTTCAGCAAATGGTATTGGTTCCACACAATGTTTAAAAAGGCGGAAGAGGCGTACGCCTCGAGGCGAGGCGCTGAAAAAAAGCCTCGAGGCTTAAGCATCAGGGCTGAATTTGAGGCTTACGCCTCAATGCGCCTCGAGGCTTACGCCTCACGCCTCGTCTCACGCCTTTTTGCTGAGGCGCGGGGAAATTTTTTTTTTTTTTTTCATCACAAAGTCTGTTTTTTTAAAGGTTAAAATTCTTCATTTTTCTAAAATTGCACCTAACTTAAAAAAATGTTGTTTTAATCTACTAACTCTTATTCTTCTTTTTATTTTAGTTTAGTTTTAAAGTTGCACTTAATTTTGTTTTTCTTTACTAATTTGTTTGAAATAAGTGTATAAATTTGTTTGAGACTATATTTTGTTACAAATATATAGTTTGTTTGAAATAAATGTACAAAATTAACTTCAATATGACTTTTTTTTAAAAGGTTTCTATTTTTTGGTTTTCAACTTATATTAATATGTTTTCTTTAACTTATACTAATATATTTTAAAGGTTGCTGTTTTTTTTAATAAACTTAGGTTAATATGTTTTATTATTTTTTTAATAAAGTTGCTATTTTTTTATTCTTAGCTTGAAAATCAATGTTTTTTTTAATAAATTTGATTGTTAAGTTGCATTGATTAATTTATTGTCATATTATAAAAGAACCAATATGTGAATGAAGCTAAAAAAATGATTTTGCCAATACGATTTTGCATTGATTAATTTATTGTCATATTTAAAATAACCAATATGTTCAAATTGATTTTCTTTTTCTAAAAAGTTATATTGGGGGGAACAAAAAAATGTCAAACTATGTGAGAAAGCCCTCAAGGATGTTTTTTTTGTAGTTTTATTATATATTTCTTTGTTATTTTATTTTTATGGTTTTATTAGTATTTTTTTAATATTATTTTGCTCTTTTTTTTTTCTTTTCGGTGAGGCTTACGCCTCAAATGCCTCGAGGCTTACGCCTCGCCTCGCCGCAACTAAAACGCCTCGCCTCACCTTTTTAAACATTGGTTCCACAACTAACCCAATCAGAAGGTCATCGGGTGGGCCACTAGTTGACATTTCAAATAGCATCGGCATGGATGATGCACATATCAAACAAACTATTGGTGAAAAAAGGGGCCTGGGAAGGAAAATTTCAGTTTCTCCTTTCAAGAGGCCCCGCAATTCCAAATTTATCACCCCTCTGAACAGCAACATTGTGTCAGTTACTTGTGGTAATTTCTCATGATTTTTCAGTACCCTCTTGTTCTTCTCAGTTATCAAAAGTTTTCTTCTTCTGCACATATAAGGCATTTGTTGTGTACCAGGTACATCAACCTTAGCTCCAGAAGTATCTAGTTGCCAAAAAAAGGTTTCCACTCGATACCCAATCCAGGCTCCGCAAAAATATATCAAGGAATATTTTGGAGTGTCTCCTATAAGATGGTGAATAGACTACAAGCACGACTGTTTTCAATTTACATGTTGATTATCCTCTAGGTCGCTAACACTTTATATGATGTATTCGTAAATTCAGTTGGAGAACTTGCCGGATTGGGTAAGGAGGATGAATCCAGAGAATGCAGAAAATCATATGTTCTGTGATGAATCTGGTTTAAACTGCTTTGGAGCAGAAGCTTTTTCCTACATGTTGGCTGAATCCGGAGCTTCCCTGCAATATATTTCTAAAACGTAATATGTACCCAAACTTTTCTGCATAGATTTTTCACATGGTAATTGCTGAAAAATTGTGTTGCTCTACACACCAGCACACCCATATCAAGGGTATTTTCATTTCACCAAGGGTTGAACAATACCTGATGCCAGTCTCGTATAGGAATTAACTTTAAGAGCACAACACACCTACTATACAGTAATAATACCTCATTTTAAGTTCAATATTTACATGAATGCAGAGTGCGTGAGACCAGTCAGGGGTAGCAAACTATATACACCAGTGTTGCTTAATATACACGTACTCTATGAAGCACAGATGTGGGTGTGACGATTCGAAATATCTTAAAAAGTTAGTATTCGTGTGCGTTGCGAGATATAATAAAAAAATATGAAATGTATTATATTATTCCTTAATTTTATGTAGATGGTACATTAGGTTTAGGGGTGACAATTCGTGTTATTGGGTCGTGTTTTCGCCTAACACGACACGACAATGAAACATTAAACAGGAACACGAACACGACACGACACGCACGGAGTCGTGTTTTTTTAAGCACCAAGAGCACAAATCACGTAAAAACACGATTAACACGATTGTTTTAAATTACCACGATTTACACTAAACCAATTTTTTGTTCAAAACAACACGATTTACACGAAACCAGTTTGAACAATTTTGTTGTTCAAATTACAACTATAATGCAACAAATTATTGTTTAAATCCACGCAACCTGTTAAAGCTGTTAAAGCCATGCAACAAATCAATGCAACATAACCTGTTAAAGCCAAAACAGTGTTTTAGATCCACAGCTAATATGTTATCGTCTGCCATCATCTGTTAAAGCCAGATCAATGCAACATAAATTGTTATCATCCAAGCCACAACTAATGTAACATAAAGTGTTTAATCCAACATAACAGGTTAATTACAGGACCTGTTAATGCCAAAAAACAGTCACACATAATTACAGCCACACCCACACATACAATAGTATTTAAGCTGGACAAAAAAACAGCATATATAGTGTTTAAACTGGACAAAAAATATAGCCGCTTCTTATGCTCCCAGAACAGCCACAACCCTTTGCAATCAATCCAACAAATCAGCCCTGCACTAAATTAGAAGTAACTCTCAAAACAATTTAAAATTTCTGAAACATGTGATAAAAATTATCAATTGAATTACCTGGAATATGGTTTCACCCTTGGTCTCCAATTGAATTATATCTTCAGTTAATTCAAGTAAACTTATCTCATCATCACCTACAAAGATAAGTAGGTAAAATCCAATTAAATAAATATAACAATTAATTATGTCAAGATATAAATTATTGCTCAATCGGCTCGATTATACCTCTTACTCCAAATAACCAATCTCTTGTGCAAATCAAAGCCTCTACAGTCTCAGCTTTTAAAACACTTCGATATTGATTAAGAACGCGGTCTCCATTGCTAAATGCGGATTCCGATGCTATGGTTGAGATTGGAATGCTCAAAATATCACGGGCCATGCAAGTAAGTTCTGGATAGCGATATTGATGGGCTTTTCAAAAACTAAGAACATCCGACTCTTCCTCCAAATCACTTCTCGGCTCATCCAAATACATTTCAAGTTGCGTCTTTTGCGCACAAGCATATTCTAGACTCTCATATGCAGAAAATTCCTATATTTAAACAACAATAGTCAATTAAGTTTAAAATAATAGCCAATTAAAAAAAATTAAAAGAAAAGAATATATGAATTAAAAAACTCTTTAAAAAAATTACCTTAAACATGCTTTTTGTGCTTCTACCAAGTGTTGTTTCTTTCCTCCTCTCCAATGCGAGATTAGCACTAACACACTCCAAAAAAAAGGTTGGTGTAGAAGGTGATTTTGACACATACTCACAAAAAATAGCAACCATTTTATCACGAACAAGAGCACTTTGATATGAATCGGAGCCATAAAGTTTCTTATATGCAAACTCGACATACTGTAACTTATAACGAGGATCTAAAATTACCCCCATTGCCAAAATCAAACTATAATCAAACCAATACTTTGAAAACTTGGCATACATTTTACAAGCCATCTCCCTCATAAATCCATCCGAGCTTTTCATTTCTTCTTTTAACGTTAATTCAACCATAGAAACAGAAGGAAAATACAAGTTTGAAGTGGGGTGTTTGTTTCCCGAAAAAATAAAAGTAACTTCATAAAAAACTTCCAAACACCAAAATATTTTTTCAATTTCACCCCACTCTTCTCGATTTGGACAACGTGTGAAATTAGAACGCTCAATGCTAAACGAACAAAGGCACGACGATAGAAAATAACACTCTCAATCATAAGAAATGTTGCATTCCACCTAGTTAGAACATCTTGACGCAAACCTTTCTTAGGGCTTAAGTTCACAAATTTCACACAATCCTTGAACTTATGTTTTCTCACTTGTGACCCTTTAACGTACTTCATACACTCACGAACTTTCCCCATCCCCTCATCTATTGCTTTCAACCCATCTTGCACAATCAAATTCAAAACATGTGCACAACATCGGACATGAAAAAACTCACCATTACTCAAAAGTGCACTTTCATTATTTAGTTGACTTTTTAACAACTTTACAAAGGTATCGTTACTTGACGCATTATCCAATGCCATAGTAAATAATTTCTTTCCAATCCCCCATTCCACTAACAAAGAAGATATTTTTCAGTAAAGCAAATGCCGTTATGTGGAGGTGGCATAAATTGAAAATTTAGAATTCTTTTCAGCAATTTCCACTCTTTATCAATAAAATATGAAGTAACACAAATAAAACCATAAGTGTTTATGAAGGACCACAAATCAGATGTCAAGGAAATTCTACGGGAGCAACTTCAAGCATGTGCTTAAGATTAATTTTTCCTTGTTATGCATTTTTAACATATCGGCTTTAGCGGTATTCCTTCATATGGTGATGGCATCTTCATACATATATCAAAAAATCGTTCTAATGCCTTCATATTCAACAAATTGAAAGGGCAAGTTATGTAAAATGATGGCCTCACTAATAGTTCATGGAATTTTTCAGCTTTAAATTTAGTACTACGCATTGCCAAAGACCCTTGTTTAGGATTCATAACTAATTGCCCTATATAACCCCTATCCCTCTTTGGGCACTTTTTCAAATGATTTCTCAAACTTTCGGTTCCGATTTTAGTTTCACATATATAATGTCTTCCACATTTTTTACGTTTAGCCCTTTCTCTACCGTTATCTCCAATTGGAAGCATATCAAAGTATAGCCATACCTCAGACCAATGTTCTCTTTTACGATTAACTTTATGATCGTCTCCCATTGATTCAACTTTAATTAGAACATCGACAGTATGAGCATCATCATCTTCGCAAGAGCTGTCCTCTCCAATCCCCTCTTCTATCTAAAACAACAAAAATGAAAAGATAGTAACTAATCACAACATAAATGAAATAAAGATGGAAACCAATCACAACAACAGACTTAATCACACAAGTGATACCAATCACAACAACAATCATAGATGGAAACAATCACTACAGCAAAACAATCTCAAATGGTTTCTTTGAGGTATCATGACAGCAAAAATGAAATAAAGAACGAATATATACCAAAATAATTATAAATCAAAATTTTCAAACTAACCTCATTATTTTCATCAAGATCTGGTTCAATCTCAACTGATTTCTTTGAGGTATCAAAAGTAACTTTTAATTTCTTCTTTGCATGCATTTTAGAGTGGGAAGATGATGGTGCGGGGGTTTTATGTAGGGAAAAATCATCTGGGGGTTGAGAGATGAGGTGCGGTGGGAAGATGATGGTGTGGTGGGGCGGCTGTTGAGAATGAGAGATGAGAAGAGGGTGAGTGAGTTAGAGAGAGAGAGAGTGACGTTAGGGTGAGGAAGAGGGAAATGTGTGTGGCCGTGAGTTAAGGGGAATTAGATATTAGGGTTTTACGAGTTAAAATGTGATAGGTTCATCTTTTGACACGCGTAGATCTAGGATCCATTTAATTTTTAAATGGGTTTAATTAGGTGTAATTGGGTCGTGTCAATTGGGTTCAAATCGTGTTAAATGGGTCGTGTCAATTGGGTCAATTCGTGTCAATTTCATGTTAATTTTTTTGACACGAACACGACACGACCAATTTCAGCTTTCACACCAATTTCGTGTCAATTAGGTCAACCAAATTTCGAACACCACTCGTGTAAATCATTTTGGAACTATTATTCAGTGTTACCACTTAAGGTTGAAAAATGTTGAACGTTGATTTGCAATAATACGACAATCTTGAGCTTGAAGATCCACATCAATAACATCCACGTCAATGATTTTCAATTCAATATGTATCTTTCTAACTCTCGAATATCTCTTTATATTTGGCCAACTCTCACCCTCTCTACTTCTCAAAGTTCCATCCACTCTAGACTATATATCCTCGTAGCTTCACAAAGGACTTTTATAAAAAAAACCCAACAATATTGGTTGACCTTAGTACTCTTCACGAGAAAAATCAGGATTCTTAAAGAATCTATGCAGAATCCGTAATTAGATTTAATTAAAATAGTTGGATCTATGGTGGGTGCGAATTGGGTGAGAAGCGCACTCGATTCGGTTGCTATTCGAATTCGTTTATCATTTTGAAGAATCCGTGCTTCATAGCATGTACATGATAAACATCTTCTCTCTTAACTTTAAAACTCAAAATTGAACCTCTTTTGCAGATAATAGGGCGCCATTACCATCGTAAAATCATCACAAAAAGTGTATATCATGACATCAACTATTGATATAGTGATGAATCATTCGATTATACATATAAATTAAACAGATTTATAGACTTATAGTATAGTAATAACAATATCACTTATTGTAATATAGGAATAACATTATGAAAGAGTATATATATATTAACTAATAACACATACATTTCCAATAGTATATAAATATCTTTTTTAATAATAATATCAATAACAATAGTAATAATAATATAATAGATTATATATAAAGTAAACATATTATAACATAATAATATCATTATAACCAAAAAATAATATTTAAAGTTATATATATATATATATATATATGTATATATATATAAGCCTCAAGGAGTGACTCACCACACAAGCCCAAAAAGGTCAATCATGCAAAATCAACACTTTCATGCAATCGACTTTAGCATACCATTATATATATAAATTCAGATTCTCCAACATACCTCTTAGCAACATACCTATGAACATACCCATTTATTAAAAAATAGTCAAAAATTGTATTTTTCAATCAAATTTGGTATACATGATCTATATACCAAGGAGATCATCTACAAAAAAAAAAAATCAAAAAATTCAACCTGGAAGTGGATATATATGTGCATTTTTGACTGTTCAAAATTTTTCCATCATCTCACCCACTTTCTGATTGAATTATTTGATGATTTTTTTGTAGATAATCTCCTTATTATGTAGATCATGTATACCAAATTTGGTTGAAAAATACATTTTGTTAAGATAGGTATGTTCTAGGGGTGTAAGCGGTACGGTTTGGTCGGTAAATAGTAGATACCAATACCAAAACCAAACTCTGGATGGTAAAACCAAACCGTACCAGTTTACCACCCGGTACACCAAAATCAATACCAAAACCAAACCGGCCGGTATTTCGGTTTTTTCGATAATTTCGGTTTTTTCTGGTTTCGGTAATTTCTGTTTTTTTTTTGGTTTCGGTAAATTCTGGTTTTTTCTGGTTTCTTTTTTTTTTCTGGTTTCGGTAAACAGCACTAAAAGCCCTAAAAAACCAAAAACAAAACCAACCAACTTTTTTAAATATTAAAACCAAAACCAACTTTTTTCTGGTTTCGGTAAATTCGGTACGGTAATTTTGGTAATTTCGGTACGATTTTTTCTGGTTTTGGTAAATTCGGTACGGTAATTTCGGTAAATCAGTTTTTTAAATATTAAAACCAAAACCAACCAACTTTTTTTCGGTAAGACTGGTTTCGGTAAGACCGGTTTTTGGTATTTTAATATATGAAACCCAAACCATTTTTTTTCGGACCAAAACGGTACGGTACGGTAAAAACCCGTACCGCTTCATAGGTATGTTAAGTGAGGTATGTCGGAGAGCCTGATTGTGTGTGTGTGTGTATATATATATATATATATATATATAAAATAAAGTAGGTGATGTGGATGGTGAAATATATGCATGATATTTTTGTTTTTTTATGTATGATATTTTATGTACTTCATGCATGCATAACATACATACATACATACATATGCATGTATGTATGTATGTATAAATCTGGTCAATTCATAGTACACTTACCTTGATTTTCCCCCCAGACCAATTCATAATTTATTCACTGGTGGAGCCTGAATAGATGATGTTGCTTCCGCAGTTAACCATTGTCATCCAACTCATACTTCTGCAACAAATCATGATAAAAGCTACAACCAACGTGATAGTCTTGGATAACAAGTAAATAATCAGAGAAACTTTCATATTCTTCTTGAAGTAACATATTTTTAAAGTCTGCATACAAGTCTCCTTTTAAATAAAAACTGATTTAAACAAGACACCTAATTAAGGTAAACAACCAAAAGATATACAAAAAGAAAACAAGATAGTCTAAAGTATTGCCTAAAATCTTGCTTGGCGTAGTTGGATTGTCGACGGCTGATGGAAGCTAACGAAACTTCATGGAAGCTGATGATGAAAGCAGTGCCTGCTGGCAAAAAGTTGATGCCGAGTGAATAGTTTGCGCAAAGTGGAGAAAAGTTAGTACCAACTATCGGGAATTAATATCTCTTTCAATTGGACTTGTGATGGTTCAACATCTACCTATAGTCCTCTGTATTCATCTAGTTCTGTATCATTACTTTCAGTTGGAAAGAGCTCGCCTCGAGTTCATCAGAGCTGTTTTAAGATACCATAGCTGGCTTGAGGCGGGGGTTGGGAGTTCGCCGTTGTCATATTTAAGAGGATGGAACTGGAGGTTCATTGCAGGTTGATGATGAGGAATTTTCTTCCGGTGAGTGAAGAAGATGCCTTGGCTGTAAAGTAGAAGTTGAAAACTTATCTACATGCAGGAACCATTGCCAAATGGTTGGATTCCTTATCATTGGCCACCAAAAGCTTCTAGACGGGGGGTCGATGTTGAGATCCTTTCGGATTCTTGTGTTTCAAGGTTGAATTTTATGAAAAGGGCCCTAGTGGGCAGATGGGTAACTCAGAGACTCCGTCACGTGTTAAAATGGATTTGTAGGTGAAAGAGCGATGGAAGTCGCTGGGAGATGTTGACTTTGAATAGTGGACCCTTTCTCTTTGTTTTCTATTCTGAACAGGAATCCATAAGAGTTCTTGAATCTAAGAAATGGACGGAGCTTCTTTGGCGAGCAGTTGTGGCTTGAATGATGGTACCTCCTTGGTGCAGAACAAAATTTCTCAGGCGGCGGGAGGGTAGGTGGATCAAAGTAGTCGGCGTCCCCTTGCACTTGTGGGCAGAGGAGGTGTTGAAGTTATACGCGCCATATGTGGTGGTTTCATTGGCATTGATGGTGACACGACCGATTCAAACAAGTCCTTTCGACACAAATTTTTGTGAGGGGGCAAGAGCCGTTACAGACGAAAGTGGTCGTGCCTGTCGGAGACCAGGCTTTCGAGGATTTAGTAGGAGAAATCAGAGTTGTGTATTTTTTTTTTTTTGCAGGAAGTTAGGTTCGACGACAAAGGGATGACTGTGAAAAGGGTGAGAAGATGTGGGGGTGGATTGCACACGCCACTGAATAAGCGGGGGTCTCACGACATATGCAGGCTAGAAAAAGAGCCATTGTGTATTGTACAAATGGGACAACTAAAGAATTTTGGAGGAATGAGGCTACGAATAGGGGTTACGTGTCAAAGGGAGGAGAGAGAGGTGGGACTAAGCTTTTGAATCATAAAGTGGGGAACGACTGTTACTCACTTAAGGATGAGGCCTCCAACCTTGTAGTGGACGAAGCATATCCAGAAGAAAATTGGGTGTTTGGGCCCTTCAAATCCAAGACACTTGGTTTTATTTTTAAACGGGCCCGACAAGGGAAAAGTGGGGTGTTTCTTACAAGGAAGAGTTTTAAATTTTTTCTAACCCAAATCTTATTCTTGTCTGTTTAACTCGAAGGTTTAAACTCCCCAATCCATTTCAGCCTGCTGGTCTTAGCGGCCCAAGCACAAAACAAACATGACCCACCTCCTGTTTTCTTCGGAGGTCGAGGTTTCAACCGGCGATGAGATGATAGTCTTATCAAGAGAGAAGTCCTTGGGCTGTTATCCTTGGCATTTTAATCATGGCTTCCTGGAGAAAGGTCTTTCTGAAAGGTCAATGTACGAGTCTTTACCCCATTGGCATATGTGGCTAATTCAGATTGGGGCTCTGTGTGTGTATATGTGTGTGTGTGTGTGCATGTGTGTGTTGAGGGGCGGGGATTGGATGTGGGGTGGTGGCTTCTTCTCACCTGGAGCCGTTCGTGCTATTAGAAGAAGTGTTGAAGTTTTCCAAAAAAGTGGTTTGTGCAGAGAGTAATCTTTCGGTAGAGTGGGGTGTTTAGCTTAAAATTTAAGAGAGTGGAATTTGGAAATGGGATGCTATACAAATGTTTATTCTCCCGATTGTGGTTCCCCAATGGGGGGTATTGGACTTGTCCTCTTTAAATATGATTCTAACTTGTCGTGTAGGGGGTATTGAAGAGAGGGAATCATGATTTAAGAAATTTTGGAAGCCTTGGAGAGTTGTGTGGTGGCTATTATGAGGGCTATCGTAAGTTTTTGGGCTTGACATTTGAAAGTCATGAAAGGGAGGCCTTTTTGCTATTTAAAAAATTGATAAGAAATGGAGATGAGAGGGGAAAAAGATGGAGAGGAGGAGGAAGGTCCGAGAGTGGTGAGGACCGTAAGGAGAGGGAGCTTAAGAAATTGCAATGCTCCATCAATCACGAGAGGAGAAAAGGGCGAAGAAGAAAAAATGTTGTCGGTGGATGGCGAATCTCCATGAATCTTTATGTCATTGTAACACCTTGGTAAAAAAATCCTGGAATGCTAGTAAAAATAAAGTGCCCAATTTAAAACCATTTAATAATGCTCAACGGCTAAATAAATATTTGCGGAAGCATAAAATGAATAACTAAACTCTTTATTCTCATTAATCTAAAAAATCCTTTACAATAGTTTTGATAATAAATATGTACAATGCTTTTAAAATAAAGTACATAGCTGCCAATTCGTCATTGTATCCCAAATCCGAATACGCTGCATCAACAATAAACCGCTACTCGTACAAAACTTGTAATGCATATATAAATTGTGGGGTGTATGTGAAAAACTTAGTAGGCCCATATAAATGCTCCAAGTGAACTACACATACTCGTGCGTGCACATATATAAGAGTTTATGCATATAAACACTTAACTAGCATCCCAAGATAAATATCACATCCTACGATCTTATCGTGTGTCACTACACTTCCTAAAGACCCCCATATATCAAAATCCTCGTAGCACTTCCCTCAGTATGGTGTGGACTCCCCGATCACCCTCTTGTCAATTATCCTCCCAACATTCCATTGCCCCCAAACCAATGCAATCACAATCACAAGGCACGGTAGGATACTGCCTTCATTATTTTACTATAATGGTTTAACAACCCATAACAAAACGGATTAATAGCCCAAGGGACCATAGCATCGCTCACGAGATAAGAGAAAAGAAAATAACTTTAAAGTACACCTTGTTCAACGGGTGATTTGGCTAAGGGATGCCTTAGCATCCTCCAATAACAATATCAATATTAGTCTCGCAATATAACATCTTTATTAAGATTTTCACAAATTAGGTATTATTATTCTACCCAATTTCTATAACCCAATGTGTAATATCATCTAATTACGATTTTCCATATACTCCGCATGAAAACAACATCACAATATCATGTGTGCAACAAGAATGATATATACAAGCATGACATATAAGATGCAACACATATCATGAATACAAGTATACAAACATGGATGGATACATGTAGCACACAAAATAACCACGGGAGGACGAACATCTACCTCAAAAGAATACAATCCACGGAGATATAAATTTTGAAATTCTTCTGTGGCCCGTCTTCGAAATTTGATCTTGAATCCATGTTCTTTTCGGAATTTTGAGTAACTTTCATTCTTGGGTCATCTCCAAATGCCAAGTGTAAGGTCCTCTAATTAGGGTTTAAAGATGAGAACTAATGGTGTTTTAGGGTTAGGTTTAGGTTACCGCCAGTGTTTTAAAAGGCGCGCCTAGACTAGAGACTTGGGAGAAACTCCCGACCTATGCCTTATTCGTGGTAAAAGGCTTAAGGTTCACTTTTTTTGAGGGAAAAAATGCTTTAGTGAAACAATGTCGCCTATAAAGACTTTTTGTTACAAACCAGACCAATATCTCGTCGAAAATAATCAAAAGACAGACAGTATCTCAAACCTTTCTGCGTCTTTTTACCTTTCGTAAAAAAAAGCCTAACATTGTCGATCGACTTTCGACCAAATATCTATCTGTTTCATTTGAAAGGTGAAGAATACATTTCTTGTATTGAATCATTTTATACTGATTATTGAATGATCATTGAATTACGATAATACATTTTGTATATTGCTTATTAAATATGGAGAAATACATTTTGTATATTGATTATGGAGCATGCATGTGGGAAAGATGGCTACCAAACATACGAATATATTTTCAAATTCAAGGTAAAACTGATTTTTTTTTTACTAGACTTAGAATAATTAAAATAATAAAAAAGGAAAATGCCTTTTTACCTAGGCTCTTAAGGCTTGAGGGTTGACTTCTACGTCTCGCGCCTTTTAGAACCTTGGGCACTGTGTTGCTTAGGTTTGAGAAACAATGTGCATGCGTAACAAAAATAAAGGCCCACTATCCTCTTTTTATAAGAAACTAAACCGCCTCAAAGAGTCCCTCCAAACCTCTCTTTCTCTCAGCCTCACACTCGTCATAGCTGGGTGCCTACTCGCTATAGCGTTAAACCCACCCACTATAGCGTGCTGAAGTCTGTAATCCTTCTCTCTCTCCTTTCTTCTCCTAGGATTCCAAATTCTTTTTTGTTTAGGATTCCAATTCAGGTACAACTCTTCACTGCAGCTTGTGTGCCCAACTTCTTTCCAACTGCAGCTTGCTCCCCAAGCTTAACCAAAAGATCAATATGCCCCTGACCTTCCAACTTTATCCAAAAATTAGAATAAATCCCAATAAAATCCAATAAATTTCAATAAATGTCAATAAATCTTTATAAAATGGATACAAAAAATATGGGGTATTACAGTTATATCTTGGAATGTGAGGGAGTTAAATAACCTCGACAAGGGTTATAGTGAAAGGTGCAATCTCGTTGGAAACAGTATGTGGTGTGTTTACAAGAGACGAAGGAAAGAAGGATAACAAGAGTTGTATCTAGAAGTTTATGGAGGGGCGTGGGGTGAAATGGTGTTGCTTATATGCATGTGGGGCTTCCTGATGAGTCATTATTTTGTGAAGAGCAGTGGAGAAATTAGAGAGCCTTCAAGGCAATCATTCCATTTCGTGTCTGTAGAGGATATTTTTTTCTGGATGGGAGCTTTGGGAGGCATTGGTAGGGTTAGGAGGGAATCCTTGGCGTGTTGGTGAGGATTTCAATGTGGTGCATTTTCCATAGTGAAGCTACACTCTTTGGATGTATGAGAGAGATCTCAGAGTTTATACCGGAGTTGGGGTTGGTTGATTTATCGGTAGATGGGTGCTCCTACACGTGGTTGAGTAATAGATATTCCCCGCCTCCCCATCCTCGTCCAGACTGGATCCTCTTTAAAGACTCTCATGAGTGGGAAGAAACTTATTCAGGTGTTACATAGTCGTGTTTATCCATGGTTATCTTTGACCATCTGCTTTATTGTTGGAATGTGGAGGGTGATGAGAGGACCCACTTCTTTTAGATTTGAGAACATATGGTTGAAGGAAAGGGACTTCGTGGAGCAGGTTAGAGGGTGATGGCATGGATACCATGCTATTACTAGTGCATGGTATGTATTAATTAAGAAATTGTTTTCTTTGAAGGAGGATTTATAGATGTTGAATAAGGAGTGTGTAGATAATGTTAGTGAATGCATTGCTATGGGATAAAAGGAAATTAGGGGGTTGGATGCTAAGGAGGGGAGGGGTTTTTGTTGAGGGAGGATGGCATAGGATGGAGGATTTGGAAGGGGAAGTGGGGAGGAAGATTGGTTAGAGACAAAAAAACGTGTGCTTCATGCCTTAAAGAAAGGGATAAGAATACTAGGTTCTTTCACAGATTGGCTGTAGATGTAATCACATCGGGAAGGTTGCAGTGTGGGGATGCGTTATTTGAAGATTGCGAAATTAGACGATTGCAATATCAGGGTCGGCATAAGCCAATTTTATGAAAAGCTATACATGGAAGAGGAGTTGAGGCCGTCTTTAGATGGATTGGAGTTTGATTGTATTTTAGGGGATGATAAGGAGTGGCTTGAGCGAGCCTTTTTTTTTTTTGATGAGGAGTTCGTTAGAGTGTTGAAGTTAATGAGAGGGGACAAGGCTCCAGACTCGAATGGTTTCACAATGGCCTTATTTATGAGTGTTGGGAGGTGGTGAGGCATGATGTCATTGACTTTCTTAGAGATTCATTCCCGGCCATTTTGTGAGGAGCTTTAATGCTACATATATTACTCGGAGGGGCAGTGGATGTTAGGGACTTTAGGATTGTCAATCTAGTGGGGAGCTTGTACAAACTCTTATTTGAAGTGTTGTTGATTAGATTCAAGAAAGTGTTTGATCCGATTGTATTCGAGGCGCAAAATGCTTTTATGGGGGGTTGGTAAATCCTTGATGTTGTGTTAATGTCTATGAACATGTGGAAGACAAGACGAGGAGTGGGGATTCGAGAGTCATATGCAATCTCTACTTAAAGAAGGCATATGATCAGATTTTATGCTGTACTTGTTGAGTAGAATGGGGGTTGGGGAGCAATGGATGCAGTTGATTCGAAAATGTATTACTGCTGTAAGATTTTCAGTGTTGGTCAATGGTTCGCCATAAGGTTTCTTTCAGGGCGCTAGAGTTTTCCGCTAGGTTGCCCCATCTCTCCATTCTGATTCATATTATGTCCCATGCATTGGAGGCTGGATTGATAAGTGGTTTTGCAGCGGGAGAGGGTGGTAATGCATCGGTTATGATTTCTCATCTTATATATACCGACGACTATAAATTTTGGTGTGGTTAAGGAGGGGCCAGTGCGGTACTTAAAACTGGTTTTGATGTGCTTTGGGTGGTGTTAGGATGCTGGAGATCTCCTTTAGAGTGGAATCGATTATGGAGGCGAGTGGTGGTGGTGAGATTTGGTCTTATTCCTAGTGGTTAGTGCTCTATGCGCACCCGGTTGCCTTAGGGGTGGGGTTTTGGAAGGCTATGGTTTGGTGATGGAATGATTTCCTCAAACATGTACATATCCATTTCCATTTCCAGGTAGGTGGGCAATGGGCATTTTAGAGGGATGTTTGGTGCGGGGAGGCCACTTAAGAAGACTTCCCTAGCCTGTTTGAAATTGCGAGTGATAAGGAGGGTTCAACGGCGGACCATCTATCGAGGGTGGGGGGAGGGAGGTATCTAATCCTAGGTTTAGAAGACCGTGTTCGAATCGGTAGTTGGAGAGTATGATTTCTTTCTTAAAAGGTTGGGGGAGATAGGAATACCTCGAGGAAGAGAGGATTGGGTGAGATGGAAAGAAGCAAATAAAAGCGTTTCCAATGAGAGCCTATTATTCCTTGTTGGTTAAGGGGGATAAAGTGTTTTGTGGAAGCGATGTTGGCGAACTAAGGCTCTGGTCAAAGTTGCTTTTTTCTCGTGAACAGCGGCTAAGCAAGCGATTTTGACTACAAATAGTTTGAAAAGGAGAGGCAGGCACATGGCTAGTCAATGTTGGTTGTGCAAGATGAAGGATGAGATGGTGGATCATCTTCTTCTGCGTTGCGGGTTATGAAGAGCGTTATGGGATATGGTGTATGCCTTGTTTGGTCTTTTCTGGGTAGTGCCAGATTTGATGGAGGTGGTGTTGGCTTCGTGTAGTTGTAAGGCGTTTGGCAAGGAGAAGAGCGTAGTTGTTTAAGGCGCAAAGGTGTCTCTGGAGCCTAGGCTCAAGGCGTAAGGTGAGGTGCGCGCCTGATTGAAGCTAAGCACACTTTTTGCAAAATATACATAAAAATGTTTATTCTTTGTTTTAGTAATATATTGATGTTATAATATCATGATATCAATGATAAACTAAATGGGATAATTTAATTAAGATTCCAAAATATAGCAAACATATTAAGAAGTAAAGATAAACTTTATCCAATAAATGCAGGTCTTAAAATGTATAAAAGACAACCATTACCAACAAACATAAAATATATTAACAATTGAAATACAATACAACACCAATTTCTTCTTCTTCTTCTTTTTTTTTCATTACTTTTGGATGTGCTGTGGCATTTGGAATTTAAACAGAAAATATATTAAATTGAAATTCATTTTTTGTCCTTATTATATCTCAACTGATAATTTTTTTTCCACAGCAAACAAGAAAGAGCATAGGAGATATACAAAATACACAAGAACAGAGAAAATACAAAAAAAAGCCAGTCGGTGAAGAAAAAAGGCAGAAAAAAGAAAAAAAGAAAAGAAGATGAAAAAGAAAAATGATCAGTCGGAGTTGTTTGTTAGAAAAGAAGGAAAAAAGAAAGGAAAAAATGAATAAGAAAGAACAGTCGGAGCAGAAAATACAGAAAAAACAGAGAAAATACAGGAAAAAAGAAAAGAAAACACCTGGTGTTTTTCTTGCCAGAGGTCACAGTCTCCCTCGTCGGAGGCTGAAACCCAGAAAATAGCAGCAAAACTGTTGTGTTGTCGAGGGAAAAAGTGTTGTTTTGTCTTTGTTGAGGCCCAGTTTCAAAAGCTATGGCAAAAATGTTGTTTTGGTTTGTTCTTTATTGTATTTCAGATGGAATATCAGTCAAAAAGAGGGGACCCGGTTTAAAAAAATGGTTAAAATTATAAGTGACACGTTTTTTTCTCCCAACTTAGAGCAGGCGCGCCTAGCGCCTATGCCCCTTAGGCGCGGGCCTGATTCAAACCGCTTTGCCTATGCCCTCTCTAGGCACCACACTTGCGCCTTTAACAACTATAGTTGAAAGACAAGAATAGTAGGTGTTTTGAAGGAGTGGAAACAAACCCGACCAAACTTCGTTACTTAATTTTGAGTTTGCTTCATATGTGGCTCAAATAGCACCTTTTGTTGTCAAGTGCTCATTTCATAAAAATTTTGGGCGATTTAGGGCAGACATTAACCATGTGTGATGTAGACAAGAAATTACCACAACTCCTGCTCCACCAATGGTACAGCAAGACTTAAATCGTCCTCTCCTGTTCCACCAAGTGCTCGACGCGTACCATTTCTAAGTCTTGTTGTACAACAAAATAGCATTTTCTCGTCTTCCTTCTCAGCAAACTCGGATCCTTTACACTCATCTCTTTCTGAAGTTTTTCATCATACACTTCCTCTTCACATTCTGCTCCAGTCACACTGTCACTGTCTCGCGTTCAGAAATATTATTGGAATGATGTTCAGATTTGGCTCACCTTATACACTTTCCTCGCGTGGGCCAATCATAGAAACTCTGGTTCACAGGGTTGGTGTTCTGATTTCTGGGAGCATGCCTATTACTTGATTTGTGCTGCTGTTTTCTTCCATAGAACAATTTTTTTGAAGGTCCTCGTCGTTTCGGAACATTTAGTAGGTTAGGAGACTGAACCCCCTTTTCCTTTTCTGCATCGGGGAAAGACAATTCAAGGGTATTTCTCCGGTACTGGTAATCGTCATACTGTTGTGGTTCCAGAAGTTTTCTGCCTATAATGCTATGTTATGCGTCTCTTCCAAAGTTCCACTGTCCACAGCGCATTCGACCTGATTTGCTTCTTTAAGATGGCTTTCAACCAATTAAGATACCTGGTCACTCGCTAGCTCTTGTTTCAGACAGGTTATTATTACAATTTGTAAACCGGGTAAATTCTGTCGTGTATTTATACACTCTTGCTTCCCTGCCAACTCTGCTAGTACTACTGGAATAGTTATTGCTCATAGTTTTGGGGAAGAAATCTTTCCATGGGAAACTGCTTCATCCTCCTCATTTTCGTAGGTTTTTTCTCTTGTCATCGTGAGTTCACTGCAACTAGTCCCACCAAACTCCTGCATAACTTTTCAATCGGAATGTCACCAGTTTCCCCTTTTTCTCCTCTGGGACATTCATCAATTCTTGAAACCTATCCACTATTAACATCCAGGGAAATTCTCAGTCTACAGATTCCTTTATGATATATCTACCTTCAATCGGTAACCATCTAAATCTTGATCTCTCTGAGCGGGACACCAGACTCCTCGTTGATCGTCTTCATCATTCTGCAAACTCCTCCCCGCTATGAGACTGCTTGCGAGGGACATATCGAGGGCTGTTCCTATTAACTGATTGGTCTTGGGAAATATCCTTCGGAACGTTTAGCGTCAACTGCTGCGGGTTGTGGCCGTTTGGATTCACACCAACAAGCAGTTCACGGAACTCATTTGGTTTCTGTTTCTGCCTTTTAGCCGTCCATAGATTTAGCCACTCACGATCACCATTAGTAGGGTTTGTGTTAATGGTTGGGAAGTCATGCACACAATCGCACTATCCCACAAAAGTGATTCTTTATGTTATGATGCATTGTATCCTGGAGCCTGTAGGTACAAGTTTTGTTAAATGAAAAAGTTGTACCTGTAGGACTATTGGCATATACAAATTATTTACTAGACAAGTGGAATGTATATACTGACCCGATGTTTGGTGGCACCTAAGCATGAAAATTGAATTTGTTTAGTAATAGGAATTAGAAGAATTTTGCAGCAACTGTATGTGACAAATTATTTACTTGCTGGTATGGATGGTTTGAATACAATCTCAAGGTCTTGTACTGTTTAATGATGTTTTAGTATTCAGTAAGATGTTGGTTGATGCTTTATGGCTTTCCTGATTATTTTAAAATTGTCAATAAAACTTTTTATATATTTTCTTCAAGTGTTTCATGTAGTGAATACGATGACTGACTTGATCTGTTTATCTCCGTAGGTGGGTTGCAAATCACTACAAGTGGATTGTCTGGAAACTTGCGTGTTACGAGAGATGTTATCCTGCTAAATTTTCTGGTAAACTTTTAACCGTATCTAATGTATGTGAGGAAATAAAATATAGGTAGCTTCATATATCAGGCTGTAGATCTTCACCTGAGTTTCTTAGATATACATTAAATGAGTTACTGATGCCTTTGGATAGATATGAAAGAGACGTAAATCACGACCACCGATCTGCAATCAAGAGAATTCTAGAAGGAGATGCAACACCTTCTTCAATGTTGATACTCTGCATTTCATCAATCTGCTCGAAGTGTGATGTGGAGACTGAAACTCTCACTACGTCAAATGTGGCTGATGATAATATGGCTGCAAAAATAGAAGTAACTGATGGCTGGTAAGGAATTGTTATTTTTCGTACTCCATATAATTTGGTGTTCTCGTGGAGGTGGAAGTTTGATATTTTCTGACAGGTATGCGATGAATGCTATATTAGATGCAATGCTGGCGAAGAAGCTTGCTTCTCGGAAATTATATGTGGGACAAAAACTTAGGGTATTTTGTCGTTTTGTTGTTCACAATTCGCTCCTTTTCAACTAGAAATCGCTGGCCAGAATTCCCTATTGCTTGCAGTTTATTATGTCATCTGAAGATCCGGGGAGCTGGATTATGTGGCTGGATTGGGCCTGTCTCACCCCTTGAGGTTAATGCCGAGTTCAACTGTAGAACCTGGTTAATTAGTAGGAACTTTTAACATTGTAATGAGGTTTTCTCAAGCTTTTTCTTCTGTATTAGGCATGAAGGACGATTAGCTTACAGTTACACATTAATGGGACATATAGAGCTCATTGGGCTGATCGTTTGGGATTCTGTAAGCATTTGCTATATTATATGCTTAATTATTTACTTGGCAGTTTTTATTTGGCTGTAGCATATTCCAGAGTCCACTTCTTCCCTTCTCACACTTGGTTCTTTATCTGTATCTTTAAGCAAGAGTGTCGGCGCTCCATTATCATTTAGGTGCATCAAGGGTTATGGAGGCTCAGTTCCTAGTACATTAGTTGGTGTGACACGGATATACCCAGTTCTGTACAAGGAGAGGTATATCTGAAGTTTACATGGTTATTACATGAAACCCGCTCTATGTTTTAAGTGTGATAGTACCTTATTCTCTCACGCAGGTTAAGTGAAGGGGGATTTGTCGTGAGATCAGAGAGAATGGAAACGATAATGATGCAGTTGTATAACCAGAGGTGAGTCCTATATACCATACGAAGTCATCAGTAAGTTGTTAAATCAGTTATCTTTTACAACAAATGTACATCTATCATTCATGTTTACCCAATTCATGACTAGACATGTTATGGACACTTTGATTTATTGTCCCTGTAGGAATATGATGCACGGATAATTTAATAAATGAGCCATATTCATTTTTTATGCATATTGATATTAGAAATTTATCAGATATTTCATGTATAATCTTGGGGACGCACCAATATGAGACAATAATTCGAAATCAAATGAGTTTTCTATAGCTTGCCAAAGGATATGAAATGAAATTAAACTAAAGATTATCTCACTAACAAACATAGGCCAAGGAAGATTAAACAAAAAAAGGGAGAAATCATCAGAATTACGTGTATATGATTGTAAATGTACATATAAATGATGATATATCCTTAAATACTCAAACAGATTCATATACATTTTAGCACGTCTGTGTATGTGGATGATATAATTATTGTATTTTTTTTATTGCCAAAGTTTTATACAGTGAATATTTAATTAATTGGGGATGTAGGATTGAAATTATGCTATATTTTATGTTACGCAGCGGAAAATTACAAATTTTGTTTGTTCATAGTGTTAAAGAAAGATCGAATATCACAAATTTGCCCACAAGAGAGAAACGACAGTACAAGAAGATTATATTAGTTTCTTGAGTATTAGCTTTCGGGTTCTTAAATTTAATTCACACAAACTTCTTGAATCTACAAGAACAATTCTCAATGACAAACCATCTTGATGCACGATCACAACAAGTCTCACTAACGACAAGACCTTTGACAAAAATGAATAACAAATATTTTTCTTCTCTATTTGGGAGTATAGAAAAACTCGATAATGTGAGAGCTGCCTTCTTGAACATCCGTAACATGTATATATAAGTTGGGTAGCTGTTTGGTCTATTTCGCTTGGGATTAGGGCTTCAGAGACCTTTTTTTAACACGTATTTCTAAATACAACCCAAGGTAATTAGCATTCTCAATACAAGCACCTTAAATATATTGTTTAGTGATTTTAAACCGAGTCATAAACTACCTACACATCAAATTTTCGAGAGTTCATGTAGTTACACGGAACACCTCAATATTATTTATTATTGCCTTAATACCCCTACTATGTGTAGCCCATTAGGCTCACTTAATTAAATTATGTGTATATGTTCTCTAAGATGAATCCATTTGTTTGGTTTAGTGTCAGCATACATGCAGTTTGAGGAAAAATACCCAAGTAACATATGCTAGTTAAAATGAAGGTACATTGTCCATCCGTACTTCTTGCTAGAAACAATGTATAGAGTGGGGCATATAGTAGTGAAGACTTTGTGGTCATAATCAGACCATTATGATCCAACTTCTTTACAATGTATTGATTGGACTGTATATATTATTACAATTCCCTGGGAATTATAATATTAGACAATGTAGAATAATATTTGGCATTTATTAGAGTTAATATTGAATTTGAGAGTGCGTGTGATCGAAACCGAGATGGACAAAAGGTACCCAATTGAAGTCTCTTGTCGAATTATGACAAGGTTTTCTTTTAAGTTCAAGTTAGGTTAACGAATACAAAGCCTAAGGTCTATGTGACAAATTATTTACCAAGTAGATTCCACCAAATTTTATCCTTTATAATTAGGTGATTTAATCTAAGACCAATGTAGCACAACACCGAGGCGTACAAGAAAAAACCAACACTGGGAAAAAACCTCGGGCCGACAGAACGACAAATGAACTATGATAGGACTTACAGAGGGAACTACATCTTACAACCGTAATACATAACTTCCTCTTAATGCGCTTTCACACCATATCTTCCGCTGATGTGAAGGCGCCAACAGTTGGAGCACACTTCACAGCCACCATCGGTTTTGGTCACAATCAAAGTTCTAAAAAACGCGGGGCGTGACCGAAGCATGGAGGCCAAGCCTTAAGCCTTAGAAGCCTAGGCGGGCCTTAGGTGGCGTTTAGGCCTTTTTTAATATTTTTTTAACTATGACAAGGCTATTAAAAATGCTAAAATGGTACATACCTTAAGAATACTATTTTTTTCAAATTAAAAAAAAAAAACTTGCGTTTTTCATGCCTTACCCCAAAAAACTCGCGTTTTTTCACGCCTTACCCCAATTATGTTGACTATCGTTGACCACAAACCTTGGCGTATCTAAAAAGCGTCACGCCTAGACGCGCCTTGGCGCCGCCTAGGCGTGTTTTTTAGAACACTGGTCACAACCAATGTCTTCTTCAAGCTGCAATCAACAAACTTCCTTTTGAAGTGGAAGAAGAACTTTGTGTTCTAAATCTTGGAACAAGGTTGAGAAGCCTCCAATGAGCGTAGTACCACTTTCTAGGTATGTGAAGAGCCTAAAGTGAAAGTGTAATGTAATTAATGGCTCTACTCACAGATATATTATTGAGATAAGTAAAATGTAAAAGTAACACAAGAACAATTTAAAAGAGATTTGCTCAAGGTATATTAAGAGCTTTAAAGCAAACAAGTTTGCTTTAAACATTTCTAGATTTTACAAATACTTAAACTTAAAATATCTCACAAATATATTGAAGAGAAAAACAAGATTTAAAACTTGGAAGAATACACGATTCAACACAAAAGAAGTTTTTATCTTACAAAGATTTTTCTCCTAAAAATGATTCTTCTGGCAAGAAAAGATTTGTCAAAATATTTCGTCCACAAAAGAAATCACCAATCCACAATTCTTTCACACTTGTTATAATGAAGTTCCAACTCACTTACGTATACACATAGCTTGCAAGAGAAGCTTGGGGGGTGGGGGGTGGGGGGGGGGGGGGCAAGTCGGTAAATTATAGACTTACATAAGAAGTGACATGATGTTAAAGGTAAAAATATATGGTCAGAGCTTAATGTTCCACGAATACCGAGGAAGTTGTGCACAATCTTTTACAAACAAAAACTTTTTGCACTAGTCTAACACTCTTCGCTGTAACGAGAATTTTCCTCTGTGGTGAACTTGCAACAAAAATACAAGGCAAACTAAGAAGAAATCACTAGACAGAGGCGCGGGCAGCGAGAGACAATCGCTACAGCGAAGAAAATCTTATCTGTGGCGATACTTTGGCAACAAACACAATAGCCTTATAAGTTGGTTTTTAACACATGATCAAATTGCAACTCAAAATATATAAAATGCAAACATAGATTTTTCAAAAGAGTTTTATTGCATCTTGTATAAAGCTAGTCCAAAGAAACATATCAAGCACACAAAACACACACTAAAAAGATTTTTCAAAAGAAAAACTAGTGTGATAAACTGTGCATGAGTCTTAAGTGTCCAGTTACGTTTCTAAGAGTGGTATAAATGGATACGTATCGTGGATGAGTATCGTGGATGAGGATGTCCATTTGAATGATTTTTATAAATCTTTGCGGGAACGGCTTCATGGAGAAGGCTCAAAATATATTTGGTCAACGGAATAAGACAATCTAGTTTTATTAGGGCACGAGTATAATACATACTCTTACAATCTCCCCCTTTATCTATTCCGTGACACTATATACAAAAAAAAAGATTACAAGAATTATAAGCAATTCTAACGACTTATGACACAAACGCAATCCCGGCCAAAGGCAAAAGACTGTCCAATACTACAAATCTTCAAAATAAGAATCCAAAGAGATCTTGCACCTCTTAAGCTATCATTCATTCTAAACAAAAGAAATAGTGTTACGAATGTAATGAACACTTTAAACAAAAAATATGTGATGAAAAATTGTGTAACAACCCGTATTTTTTACGTAGAGGTTGGTCAGGCGCGATACCCAAAGATGGGACTTGTCTAACAATCTATATCATTCTCAGCATCAAACCATAATGTGTCAATTCTAAATTTAAATCAAACATGCACAATGAAATTGTTTAAATAATAACTGGCAATAAATAATTCCAATCTTCCAAAAGTTATAAAACATCATACACAAGTATAATTGACACTTAAAAGACTGAATAATAAATCTCAGGCTTATGTCCCTACAATCTTTGGAATAATAAAATAACTGGAATGAGAATATCAACCTATGCTAGAGTCAATCGAACTGAAGTAACTGCTAATCAATTACGACTGCAAGCCTGATTTCCTGTCAGCCTTGCTGTCCCTGTCTAGGCAAACTTGGGGGAAAAACATTTTATAATTTTGGGTTAGCGCCCTAAAGTTGCAAGAGTTAACTTACAAAGTTAATATACAATTATGTAGTTATTTTACATTATACACGGCCCATCGGCACTCGCATGCAGTAAGTATCTCACCCGTCATCTAAGTGCAATACTATACGCATATCAATCCAAGTCCCAATTATGAAATCTGATATCTATACTAATAAGATTATATTAAAGGCATCTAGCACAATTCATAGACTGGAGCTAACCATCTACACATATGCTTCTAGTTCCAAGAATGACCCCTACAATACTACCCACAAGAAATAACATCGTCACAATATGCATTTTACGTAGAATTGAGTTCATTAGTAATTGTCTAAATCATTAGATCACATGGATTTGTTCTCAATTAGTTTATATAATTATATACGTCCTTACATATATACGACACATAAAGGCACACCTTCAATGCCCAGTTCGTGCTCTATTGGTAAGTCCTGAGGAGTCCTTTATCCAAACGGACATCACAAAGCATACACAAGCGAGGCGGTCCCTACGTAGTACATTATTGCACGGTCCATACACCCGACGGTGATAATGAATTCCAGCCATCCCACCTACCTTCTCGCTGCCATGTAGGACCTAATATAATGACCTACACAACGTCTAGCCCAACCAATAGATAGTCCCGAGACGTATGCAACCCCAACCAATAGGCCGTCCATGAACATGGGTATGTTCACACAAAAAATAAATACATATTTTAACTCATAATATGTATAGGTAATTATCCCTACAATTACCCCAAATGAGTCTCATCAATCTCCAGAAGAATTAACCATCTAGTTAATTTTCAATTTCTCCAAATAATAAATAGTAACCCCAAACTTTTTTTTAATTAAATATCCACTCACTTGGATGACCTCCTACATACTCGCTTAAGTTCGTAAAAATCACCCCTGGGAATCGAATCGATTCGCCCCAGGCCGAATTGATTCGTCTGGAAGGCCAAATCGATTCGAATTCTGGCAGAAGACGAAACTGCTACATTTTCCAATTTTCTTCCCAATGTCTTGACCACTTTTATATCAAGAATTATAGAACCTTCATGATCCAAAACACTTTTTATGTGACCATCGAAATAATTGATATAAAATTGTGCCCCAATTAATCCCCGAAATTAGATATAGCACTAGAGTTCATCTAACCCAATTTTGATTCATAATTTGTATCTAAACATTTTTAGATTTAAAGGAATCAATACATGAATTATCAATCATCATCAAAATAGCAATCCTACCACATGAGTTCTAATATTTAATTTCCTCAATAGCACGACATGAATTCTGGATTCATCACCAAACATGTTTAATCCCTAAACACCATTATTTCTAGATTTGTTCAAAGAAATCCTAGAGTTCATTCAAATTGTTCATAGTCATCAATTAATCCAATTACAATTTGATTCATCATCCAAATTGTGTGTATTCAAGTTCTATCATGAAAATAGCCTAGTGCTATGAGCAATATTGAGAAATGTACTTCATTTCTTGATATGCACACCATCTTCTTTTAGTTTCTCATGAAACATATCAATATATGTTCATTATTAGAACCCCCCCCCCCTCCCAAAAAAAAAAAAACAGTCTACTCTTTCCCCCTTTTTTTTAACATGAAATTAAATATCAAACTAAGCAAGTGTGCTAACAAGGATCATATAATGAGTTATTTTAATTGAAATTAAATAAGGATAGGATATGCACTTCAAGGAATGTAGTCCAAATTTTATTAAAGAAATAGCAAGATAGTATACCTAAACTAGATAATGAATTAACAAATGTACTAGATAAAAAGTACATATCATGGAGTAATAGGCAATAATATGAGATAATGAGTAAATGACCTAAATAATCCATGGGGTGCGAAATAAAGACACATAATAAGCTGTGCTACAATCACACAATGGATAATCAAAAAAGAAATGATCCAAAGATAGCTCATAATATAAGATGACATGTAAAATATCATAAAGATGTCCAAAGAAGCTATGATATCTTCCAACAAAATTTACACTCCAACCTGCTGAGTACAACCATATTCAACCATAATATCCAAAATGACATGCCAAAGTCACCAAATTCAACAAAATATCCAAATCAAAAATAAAAACAAACCACTAAATATGTGAAAACACAAACCAAGTGTTTAAAGAACCATTATAAACAAAAGATGGTCAAATCGAAAGCAAAAATATGATCACCACCACCTCCACTTACTCATCATCATCGTCGTCTTCAAGATCCTCGTGATAAGAGCGAAGTGGATGAACCTTGGTGCAAAGATTCACTACGTCCCTGCACATGGCATCCACTAAGTCTGAAATGCATTTTTAGTCTGATGGATCGAATGTGACATGTATAGATGAGGGGCAGCAATATCAGGATGCAAGAGATCCGTAACCCGGTCTGAAGTCTGAGTGACCTGCTCATCGGGTATACGAGAACAACTGGAGTACACTGGGGAGGGGGGGGGGGCAGTCCTCTATCGGTGCTGGGAAGGTTCACCAGCTTGCTCATGGGTTAGCATCTCTTCCATTTCATCTACAATTTGAGGTGGGATAGGTGTCTTTGCCAACTTCTTCATCCCATCATGAAAGGTTTGGTAGGTTTTCCGGACTAAGCCTTTTTCTCATTGGAAAAAAATATGCATATTGCTTGCCAAAAGCAAGCGATTGATGAGACGTCCATAAAAGAGAGAAGGACAAGCCTTATCTTTGCTGTTGATACCTTCCACCATTAATTTCTACATTAACCAACCCAAGTCTAAAGTTACACCAGTTCCAACAGAATACAAAACCTTGCAAGTATGGGTCAGAATGGAATAATGATGAGAATTCTGGGTGATGTTTGCCAAGGAGATAATATGAAGAAGATAGTAAAAATCTGTGAGATCTTTTGTTCCAAGGCCTTTTGAGGTGCCTCAGTGATCTCTCCATCGGTAATTTCAGTAACCACTTCATTCTCGTTTGGGTCGGTGTTGACATCATATGGGTAGTTAGGATTGTGGATAATGGATAAACCAAAAATTCCTCTAAGAACGGTGGGAATAATAGTGATAGAAATACCTCGAACAACCGAAGTGAAACCTGTCTCAGTTGTCGAAAACGTCGTCGTAGTGTGTAGAATTCACTAGGTCGGGACAAACCTCTTCATTGTCCACACCCCGATTCCGAATCATAGGCCAATGTCTCTCCTAAAAAACCCTTAAAGCAGCAACATGATTGATTCTGAAAGAGTCCCAATCAATAGTACATTCATAATGGACGGAACGATTACTAAAGTTGTCAAATCGGTTATAGGCTTTTTGGTTTGTGAACCCATTTTTGGAGCCATGTGACATGCGCTCGGAGGATGTTTTTCGCATCTTGGTGTTGAGGAGGCTGAGGACTCCAAGACCAAGATTTTGTGGATCAGCCGTGGTTGGTTTGTATGCCTATTCTCCGTGAACTTCTTAGTAGCCGGTACGTGGGACGTTTTCGAGGATTGCCCCGCCTTGATTTCTTGCTGTTCACCTCCTATGCTCGGGACGGGCTTTTTCAAGTGGGGGAGAATGATGGAAATTAGGTATATTTTAATATTTTCTTGTATTTTTAGTATTGCAATGTATTTTTCCTTTTGTTAGTTGTTTAGTATTTTGTTTACATTTTAGTAGTAGCAAGGGTTGAGAGGAAGCTTCTAGAAGGTTCCATTAGTTAGTATTGTCATGGATGAATTGTCATGACAACTCATGCTTAACTAATAGCTTCTAGAAGATTTCATTTTGACATGTGATGTATCTGAGAGCTAGTTATAGCCCATGTTACATCACATGGGCTTACACCCTCTCAACCAATAGGAGTTTAGGAGATCCCTTCTGGAATCTTCTCTCCCCCCTATATAAAGGGCCTTAGTCCTTTATTTGTATGGAATCCTACATTTGAAAGATATAAAGAAATACTAGTTTCTTTCTCTAAATTGGTATGGTGCCTTTAGAAATTGCCATTAGACGCGTGGATATGTCAGTAATACTCAAATTGGAGATATGTAGAATGCTTTACTAAACTGGGTAAGGGAGATATTTATAGGTGAAATGGAGATAACCAACAATTAACCCTATAATGCAATAAAGAACAAATGCGATAAAATTAAAATATAACTAGTAAAACTAAAAACTAAAAATAAACGTCATTCTCGGCCCACTTCCACGCAAGTGCCATGCATCTATACACATAAGTAGGATCGGGGAATGAAGGCCTCCTAAAGTAACTGCCTCATCACTGACCATGAATGAACGCACGAGCTTAAACCCCCCAACCTCCCCCCTTCTTGTAATCTCATTCCACCATATCTTGGCATTGCCTCAAATTTTCTTTGCCACCAATCTCACACTTCATTCCTCTCAAGTCCTTGTGCTCAAATATCTTCTCGATCGAATCTAGTCGGTTTACAAAGGCGTTGGGGTTCATCCGACCGTTAAATGCGGGCACTTGTGGATGTATGTAGCCATAGACGCCCTTGGTTAAAATTTTCAAGGCTTAGCAAAAGGGGTACTCCTCTAACTCATCACCCCCCAAATCATCATCGTCATCCATCATTACTCGCCCTAAAGTGCATGGTCTCTTTCCACCCAAAGATGCTTTAATGGGTGGAACATTGCGTTAAGGATAATCATCTATCTTGTGACCTTACATATATCATAGAAACACATACACTGCTCTCTACTACAGGGACAAACGGTGATTCAAGTCCTCAAACGTGGAGCAATCCATTATCCACTCTATCTTACCCGTTTGCTCAATGTCCTCGTGGGTTGAACGATGCACAAACGACATCAGATCTAAATCGGGTTAAGATCTCATCGCTAAATTTGTTACCCACAAAGTCCCCATATAAGATTTCTATGGTGGTAGTTGTTGCACCCACTCAAGGTTTTTCTTCCCTAATATCCTATCTATGTATCTCGGATTGGATTTGATGGGCTGAAATTGTAGTACAAGCATCGAGCGGGACTCGAGAAAATTTGACCGGAGCCTGACCCTCAACTAAAATGAAATATGTCCAATGTTAGTTAGTTTGATCGACAATGGACATGAACTTTAGGGAAGTGATCGATGTCGCGATCTAGTGGGAATGGCGTGGGGTGTTGCTGGCAGTGGTCGGCCATAGGAGGTGATAGCTAGCTCCCTTATGGTTGCATGACTCCCATTGGGACTTTTCCTTTGTTGATAGTTTTAGGCGGGACCCAAGGTTTCTTGTCCTTTGCTGTGTCTACCATAACAAGCCCTACGTCCCTGCCTAGGTTTGGAGTGCAACGACATAGGTTGAGAGAGGGGTTGGTGATTTATGTGATGAGGGGGTTCATCGTCTTCTCGAGAGCGCTTGTGTTTTACATTAATGACAACAACAATCGGGGAAGCGCCAACAACCAAGGGCGTGCCTTTGGCACTGATACCAATTTGACGTAACTCGACAATTGACACACAAGATCAAGCACAAATTTGAACTCTCTCTCTCTCTCTCTCTCTCTTTTATATATATATATATATATATATATATAATATGATGTCCCCAAATGTGGCGAGCACAATTGTTTATACATCTTGGGGAAGTGTGTTAAGGCAACATACCAAAAGGAGAAAGACAAGGACAAAGAAAAATCTAGATAGGGTTTACATCATACTAGTAATTGACAAGGTAAAGTGACTAACACTAATAAGGTAAAAACAAGAAAAGGGTCTCCGAAAGAATAATGTACAAAAAAACCCAAACGGGTAAAAAAAATCAACTACCCTCGCCATAGCCATGGATGACTTGTACCATTTGTTTTTTAGTAGTACCACAATTGGCCAGATATGCAAGTCCCACAGGGCCACATCTTCTGAAAGAAGGATCTTTCTTTAGGTTTTTCTATAAAGCATTTGCTTCTGGAATGAAACAAACCATGAGTACCTTTTTACAAGTGGGTCCAAGAGATGGAATATGCATGCTGCATAGAGCTGTAAAACACGGCTTTTGTTGGTTAGTTTAATAAAATATTTTACCACTTCGCATGTTTAACTAACTCAAATTGCAATTTTGACTAATTCACGCATATAACGCGTTCTCATTAGCGTTGGTAGCAAATTAAGGTACTAAGATTTCTCTACTCAACCAAATCTTTTCCAGCTCGTAGAAGATGACAATGATTTTCGCACACTTGCTAGGAAACATTAGGCCCCTCGCGATTTATGTATTGGTACTTGCTTTCCGAATATGGCACACTTCCATTCCAATATACTAAAATTAGCCATCTAAGCAATATATTTATATTTCTTCCCTAAAGTTGAGCAATATTCCAAAATATATCATAAACTATAGTTATAATAAGAAGCTTATTTGAGGGGTTAACATGAATAATCCCAATATGCATCCCAAGTGCTTGCGCCTTCTAACAATATTATACACGGTTAATTATTTCAACTTTCTAATTACTGTAGTATTTATTTATCGGATCTCAAGCTGCCATCACCTAAAACCAATTGGTATTAAGGAGGGCATACCTTTAGTCTTTTAGGGGTCCACGTGAGCAAGACATTTGTTGTACTCTCATTCCAGCACAACCCTCGCTTAAAATGACTTGGACAAGAATCAAACCCGTGACCATTGGCTCATATACCACTTGTCGGATCTCAAGCTGCCATCTCACATAAAACCTAGCGGTGTTAAGGAGGGCAAACTTTTAATCGTTTACGGGTTCACTCAGCATTGTTGTCTTTGGGGCAAGGCATTTATTGTACTCTCATTCCAAAAGCATCACAATTTATTTGAATAACATGATCTACAGTAGCCTAAACCCATCGTACCATATTTAGAGTGAGCAGCATATCTTGTTCCCGTTCCACGTACCGAATGTGATCCATGTTCTTGGTAACATTGGTTTTGCATGCAAAATATAGGGTTGTTGCACGTGTCATTTTTGCCTTCTTCCATGTCATTTTCTATTTTCCAATTATTTGTTGAGGTTGGTGGTGCAATACTGTTTTATAGTTCACATAGATATGGAAGACAATGTTTCCTATTTAAGGAAATCATATTGTCTGGTTAGCAGGGGCGGAGGTAGTAGCAGGCCGGACCAGGCTATAAACTTACCACTACTAATATATCGCCCAGCCCACTTCTAGTCTATCCCGTTACTTGCTACTCAGCTCACTTAAATTAAAAACACAACAGGTCCAACTTTACATTTTACTTGTATTTTTGGCCGTGTGGCCTTGTATAAAATAAACTTATCTGTATAGAATTCCCTATATAGATCCCCTTAAGTGATTGATAATAAAAAATTATGAATATATACTTTTATATAATTTACAAATATAAAATATGAAGTCTCTTCACATTAAGAAAGAGCTGATGAAATTCTGGATAAATTATAATATAACTTTAAAAATATGCATCTTTTTATATAAATATAGACAATCAAGTGTAAAAATGATTCTGATTGCATAGTCAAATTAACTAGCCTGGGTGGTTTTGTAATCTCCGCCACTGCTAGTTGGCAAAGATATATTTTTCACTCCACCTATTAATACAGTAATTGTTCGAGTTCAGCTTCAATAACTTCATTTTAATTTCTTGGCAAGTAAAAAATTCCTTTTACTTGTTCATAGCCTGGTAATTTAGCATAGGTATATGCTTGCTTATGTTAGGTGGACTTCTTTATTTTGATTCAGGCGCTCCATAGTAGCGGAGGGTATTATGTCTGAATATCAAATGGGAAACACATAAATTCACAGTGATTATGATAGTGATGAAGGGGCCAAAATCTTAAAGATGCTTGAAACAGCTGCGGAGCCCGAAGTTTTAATGGCTGAGATGAGTTCAGAACAACTGAATTCTTTTGCTACTTATCAAGCAAAACTAAAGGTTGGTTTCAGTATCTTTTACTTTTCAGATCAATTTTAAAAGTAGAAAAGTTTTTTAACTTTGGCTGGTTCGATTTTAGGCAATGCGGCAGACAAATGTTCAGAAATCGATCGAGAAAGCTCTGGAAAATTCTGGTTTAAATGCGAGGAAGGTCACCCCGTTTATGAGGGTGAGAGTGGTTGGGTTATCTACTAAACGTCATCTACAAAAGGGCTGCACTCGCAAAGGTCTAATAACAATCTGGAACCCGACCGAGAAACAGATGAACACAAGTTGTGTCCGTTTAATATCATTTATTGACTTTTAGACAACCTCATACGTTAATATCCTCATTGTTTTTGCAGCAAACAATGCTGGTTGAGGTACATGCATACACTATTGAAGGACTTGTACCACAAAGCTCTGATTCAGACACCCTTTGTTTACAAGCAAGAGGATGTACTACCAAATGGATGCCTTTATCTCCACCAGCAGTTGAAAATTTTCTGTAAGTCTCCATTTATTTCTTTGCTCATCTACAAATTAAGTCCAAATCACAACTGTCTTTTGCAGGCCATTCTTCAGTCCTCGGAAACCAGTCACATTGTCAAAAATGGGTGAAGTTCCTCTTTCCAGGCGAGTCTTTCTCAAGTTTACATATTAATGCTCTTTGGTGAATTTGTAAGGAACCTTTGTGTTCACTCCTTTTTTTCTTCAGCGAGTTTGATAATGCTGCATTCGTCATTTATGTGGGAGATGTGTATACATCTACTGCTTATCAAAAGAAGCAGTGGGTTTTTGTGGTGGATGGCTCCATATCTGACTTACATTCAGAAGAACCGTCTCATGCTTTGCTTGCCATTAGCTTCAGCTCACCGTACATTGATAGTGATTCATTTGTTCCACCAATCAACTGCAACCTTGCGGGATCAATGGTATGTACATGAAGGTTCTACAATAGTTTTGAGTTGGTGTTTAGCACATATGAAGTATGAGCATGGACACGAGTATGACACAACATGGACATGGAAGATTCTAAAATGGGAACGGTCACATAGATGACATGTCAATAGACAAGATATATGCTGTATATAAAATAAGTATAATAAATATATATTTTAAGTAAATGTAACATTATAAGGTTGTGAAGTGAAACATACAAGTATGCAATTTATAAATAAGAGTAAACAATAATCAAGTATATTTTGATTAAAGAAATAAATGATGAGTTAGGTTATATGTATGCTTGTGTTTGTATTAGAATATCTCCAGAACATTGTGGCATTTTGGTGTGGCAATATGTCTTAATGTTAGTTTTCCCCACAATTTGCCCCACAAAAATAGGTTCGAGCTCCAGAGCCTAATGCATAGATGATGCTCCAGGGAATTTGGTTAATCGCGCGAAGGCGGCTCTTTCATGCGTCAGGGGTCATTTTTTCAAATACTATACATATTCCCTTAAATGTAAAGATTTTCACCAAATATATCAATTGCAAACTCATTCTCCCTATTTGCAAATTTCTTCACAAGCTCATCCTTATTCAATCTCAATCCAATGGAATTGGAGTCACAAACCCAAGAAAATCAAATGCAGAAACTCAAGAGGGTGTGGTTAGTCACATACTTTTTTTTCAAGACACACTGATTCGCTCTTCGTGAGCGAATACTTCAAAGAGTTCGATCAACGATGCAAATATGTTAATTGCGAAACCCAATGTGTTGAGTTTCGGATAATGGCCTCACTCGCGACTCTGTGGTGCACTGATGTGATTTCTCTCCTGGCGTACGGGGTGGTGGCAATAGTCTTTTAGGCTCATGACATGCTACCATGCTTTGAAGGCCAATTCAAATTAAAGGCGATTGGCTTGACAAGTCAGGGGGCGGGGTGTTGGTCATGAACATCACTGCGACAATGAGGTTTCTCCCTCTTGCATCGTGATCCGTGGTTAGTGTTTGTTTGAAACCCTAGGTTGGGGTAGGGTTTTAATGGTTATCTAATGAAAAGGGGCCAATATCGGAGGAGCGAGAATGGTCGCGATAAGGCGTGAGTGGTTTTGACGACGACATGTTGGTGAGAGATGATTGGAGATGGGATGGGGACGATCGAATTAATGGTAGTGATGATGAGATGGAGGGATTGTCGCCGTTTAGCCATCATTTTAGCCATGAATGTGCTCATGGATTCTTTTAGTGTTGAGACACGCTAGTCCATTCCAACTTCTTGTGATTTCTTGGGTGCCATTTGAAGTTATTACAATTTGCATGCTTTTACTACTATAACAACTACAACGATTTAAGTGCTTGCAGCTCATTTAAACATCCAGAATAATTCGTGAAACAACAAATTTAAACATTAAAAGGACACAGTCTTCGAGTTGTGCGGTGGTTGACGCAGAGATGCCTAGCGTGACAATCAGTTTCTAGACAAATGCACCGTTCATGACCCCTAACGTGGCAAAGTAGCAACAATTTTGCCACATTTTTACCACAATCTTTGTTTTTTGCATAAAACTCAACTTTTTTGATAGAGCGGTTATACAAAATCTCATTTTAACATATAACATAAGGCCATGGAGATGGTCGTATGCAATTGATGCTCATTTTCTCACACCCATTCTTTTATTGAAACCTATGTGTCTTACTTTTATTATAATAAATTCATTTTCTTTCCATTTAGAGTTTTATTTCTTTCGCACACAAAAAGAATCATTTCTCAATGTATAATGTTTCTTTTGTCAAGCATGGCATTGAAGGACAGTTATATACATTAATTTTAAATGTAAATCATGGACACAGTACTAGAAGTGTCAAACATGTGGGCGGAGCCAAAAAAATGCTTGGGTCCAGAAAATAAGGGGGTTGGAGGGCAGGAGCCCTTGAGGCGAATTTTTTAGTCGTTATTTTTGTGTTTTTTATTTACAAATATTGAGTTGAAGATTTGAGGATTTTGTGGTGTTATTTTTAAATTTTGTAAGATATTCAAGAAAAATAACTGAAAAGAAAACAACCGCCACAATTAACACAAGTTTGCAATCTTGGGTGGGGCAAGATAATACAATTTCAATATACATAATATAAATGTATGTATGTAATTTTCTAAATATGCTTCTTAGAAGTGTTTGTGCTTCCTAGTTTATCACTTTAAGGCTCGCTTCCTTCACAAAGCTATTGTTAATCACATTTGTCTCAACATTGGCTTTGCAATTCTATGTTGAGACTGCGGTGTGCTCGAAGCCTAATTGGAGTGAAGGTACCCAATTAAAATTTTCGCCGTAATAGATATGCTATTTTCCTTTTAATTCCTTTTATGTGCAAAATAGACAACCTAGGTTTATATGATTAAAAGTTTACCAATTAGATGATACCAAATTTTATCTTCAAATGTAAGTGATTTAATCTAAATGCGAAATAGGGTAAACAATCACACAACACCAAGTCGTCCATGGAAAAACCTTCAACGGGCGAAACCTCGGGCCGAACAAGACGACAAATGCGGTAGAATATTACATATAGAAGACAATGGCATACAATTAACGAATGCACTGATTGTCTATCAACTCTTTCTCACCATATCCTCTGAGGAGATCGCCAACAACTGGAGAACGCTACACAACCGCGATCGTCTTTTGAGCTCGTCCAATGTCTTTCGAAACTATGCCACGAACTAAAAATCCTCTTTGAAGTAGAAGACGAACTTTGTAGAGAAGCCACCAATGCTTGGATTACTATTTTTTAGGATGTGAGTTTTCTTAAAGGTTTTGAAAGTGTTTAAAATGATTTGGCTTGCTCAAGCGTGACAATGTGTTTTTGAAATGTTCACACAAATCTTGAAGAATAAGAATACAAGTGTTCGAGTTCAAGGACAAAGGTAGATGTTTTTTAGGCTTCAATATGATTTGCAATCAAAGTTTGAAAATCAAACACTTCAAGGGCACAAAGAGAAATGTGAAGAAGATAAATTATGGTTCAACTCTTTACAGTATTTAAACAAAACAAATCTCTCAAAAAATTTCCTCTTTCATCAAGTGTCTTTGCTTTTTTAAAAATTCTCAATATTTTTTCTTTTAGAATTTTGACCAAGATGGGTATTATGAAGTCTAGCTTACCCTATATATCAAGCTCTTCCAAGTGTGGAAGACAAGCTTAAGACAAGTGGGAAGATGACATCACAAATGAAATCAAAGCACTTGAGTTTAGAGAAGATTTGACTGCCAAAAAAGTATTCACATCTCACGACCGACGAACCTAGATCTTTGCATCAGCAAAGGCCTTTTTCGTTGCAGTGAGACATCAGCGAAAGTGCCAAACTTTGTTTTTAGGGCGAAATAAAAGCCACGAAGGTTTGAACCATTACAAAATCCTTCATGTAATATACTTCTGTAAAGAACTTCTAAAAGTATGTTTTCTATTATAAATAGTATACTTGCATATGTGTATCAGCTAAAGCCAAACCAACACATGCACACACAAAAAGTTAATTTGAATGTGACAAAGTGTTAGTCTTTTTAGGAAGTCCAAATACATCAACCAAGTGGTCACATCAATATGTTATTATGTGGATGTCAGGTTGAGAAGTCGAAGCATGTTCGGAGCAAATGTATCGTAGTTGTGCTAGACCTCAAGGACTAAAAAGACTATATTTCGCACATGGAATATGACAAACCAATTATGTGTGGGGCACACGAGTATACGTATACTCTTACACATGTTTTCATAGTTATGTGATTGTACTTTGTTCCACGAACAAATGCAATTTTTCCTTAAAGATAACCGTCTGCAACAATTTATGAATGAATGAACAAGTCGATTTCTTGTTAACAAGCCACTCCTATCAATCTTTGTTACAGGTTGGCTTTTGTAATCTCATCAAGAGAGCAAAGGACCAAATGAATCACCTCTGGGTGGCAGAAGCAACAGAAAATTATGCCTATTTTATAAGTTATGATAATCCACGTTGTATTCACTTGAGAGATGCAGCTGCTTTTGCTGAACGATGGGCGAAGATCTCTATCTTGGTAGGCATTGTTCAATTTTTATATGGTCTTCATAATTTGCTTTTCAGGTTGTTGCACTCTAATGGCATTTCATTCTTGTTTTGCTTCATGCAGACAATTGAGAAGCTCAGGGGGAAGATTTTATCTATTATTGGCAATTGTAAAGGCTAAAATATCTGCAAGTCTCTTTGTACCTATTGGGGATTCTTTTAAACATGAATCTAGCTCCTCTTTCTTTTCACTCAACAAGGTATTATTTTGTAGTCCAAGTTTAATTGTCTGAATTTTACAATCTCCAACCTTCCAGCGATGTGCTTCTATGAAAAAAAATCCATTTCTCTCTACTTTTTCTATAGGTTTGATGTAACAATTTTTTTTATTTTCTTGACAGCTTCATTAATTGAGGTCGTGAGTAGGTAATATATACTTTTTTTTTAATGCTAAAAATGATAAATTGATAAAAGAGCTCTATGTATTTCCACACTTTTAACATCATATGAATTGTTTTTGTTTTATTATTTTATTTATACATGATTGACATGCACTGGAGTAACCTGATGAGTATTATTCAAGTTGCTGGATGAAGGGAGGATAATTGTTTCTTCGTTTGTCACAAACAGTTCTTGGTTAATAGTTTGGCAACTTGTATATAATACCCATGGTATTCTTCACCATCCAGAGAGCACCTAATATCAATCACCATTCAGAGAGCACCTAATGCCAAAAACGGTGGAGCAATCACCAAACTCCGATATTTTTTCGGATAAAGAGCGGCAAAACAATAGAGAAAAGGAGCTGAAGAGACGGGCGGTAGCACAGAATATATTTGCGGGGTTTAGGGCTCATGGAGATTACCGGCTTCCCAAGCATGTTGATACCAATGACCTATTGAAGGCTCTCTGTGAAGAAGCTGGTTGGCATGTAGAGGATGATGGAACTCTATACAGGAAGGTAACAATCTTTTTTATCTCTTTTCTTTATATCTCATTAACTTCACTTGTTACATTAGGCTGTACCTTGAAGAGTAGTTTAAAAATGCATGTTAATACGTTTAGCCGAATACTAATCCCACGGTATATTTATTTAGGGTCCGTTTGGTTCGTGGTGAAATATTTTTTACCGCGTTAAAAAATAATTCACCTAGGTAAAATATGTATTTGGTTGGGCATTTAACATGGTGAAATAAAATGAATATGGTGAAAAGTGAGGTGAAACTTTAACCATTTCAAACCATGGGTAAAGTGAATAATTCAACTGGTGAAAACAATTAAATTTATCTTATTATCAGACTAACCTTTTTTATTTTCACTTACAACTATCACACATTTATTTCTCCTTCTCAATTAACACAATCATTAAATATTCATTTATTTTTTTTTTCAATTTCATTTTCAATTTCATTTTTTCATTTAAAAAAATAAAATAAAATAAAAAATTAATTTTTTTAAAAGGAATTAAAAATATAAAAAATGGAATAGCTATTCCTACACCCTCTATGTCTTCCCCCACGCCCTTTTTAATCTTTAAAAACTAAAAGACCAAAAAACTCTCTACGCATTTATGATTTGAACAAATATAATCTTTTGCCCAAAAATCTATTACTTAAAAAAAAAACATAATATTATGAAAAAAAATAAAAACATAATATTTTGAAAATAAAAATCCTAATATTCTAGAAAATTAAAATTTTAATATTGTGAAAATATAAAAATTATTTTTTCATTTAAAAAACATTATGTTATTTATAAAAAAAACTTATTTTTTATTTATTTAAATGGACATTCTTTTTACCATTTCTAGTTAAAAATTGTTTCTTTTATTTATTCAAAAAATTGTTTCGTTATTTATTTTTTCAGTTAAAAACTGTTTATTTTACTATTTAAAAAACCACAATCGTTTTATTATCTAAAAAAATGGTCCGCGTCCGTCAGCGGTATGTATAGTCCGACCAGCTATACATACCGTTGGTGCGGATTAACATATTAGAAAAAATGCTCTGCGCCAGCGGTATGTATAGGTGGTCGGACCGCGAGGTGTCCGCGAGGTATTTTTCATACCATGAGGTGTTCGCGCCAGCTTACGCGCACCTCGACTAATCCTCGTTTGCGGTTCGTGGCTTCCGCTGGCCAATCATTATTTTGATACTGTCTGGAATCGAACTAGGGACCAAACTCAATCCACCTCCAAACAGTGTCCCAGTGACAGCGTTATACCACTGGGTCAAGAGGCTTGGTTTGTTTGGTGCAATGTAATGGGTTCGGAATTTTTTTACTAATTGGGACGATTTCATAGTTGAGACTTGTTTTTTTTTTTAAATTCTTTTAATTGGGACACTTTTTTTCATAGTTGGGACGTTTTATTTTAATTGGGAATGTTTTTTTTTAAATTGGGGCTATTTTTTTCAATATTGAAAACTTTTTTTTTAATTGGGACTATTTTTTCATTGTTGAGAACTATTTTTTTAATTGTGGCTACTGTTATTATAGTTGAGACTTTTTTGTAATTGAGATTGTTTTTTACAATTGGCCGTTTTTTTCATTGTTGGAAAGTTTTTTTTTTAAATTGAGGCTATTTTCTTTTTTAATTAGGATTATTTTTTTTAATTGGTACTTTTTGTAAACCTTTTTATACTTATTTGTCTTGCGTAGCCAAATATGACTAATTAGGAGAGGGGGTGGAATTGTGTCAAAATTTGAGTTTGAGGTAAATGAATACTTTTTAATGGTCATTGGCACTTGTGATGAAAATCAAATAGTTAAACATAACAATTTTTGTGTGCATTTGAAATATAGGGGTAATATAGTCATTTTATTTTTTCACCATATTCATCTTGACCATCCAAACAACTAATGGTAAAAAAGTTAAAATTTTCACCTAGTGAAAACTCAATGGTGAAAACAAAATTATCAAGTTAATAATTCACCTTTTACTTTTAACACGGTAAAAAGTATTTCACCACAAACCAAACGGACCCTTAAGGTATTTTCAAGTTTTGGTAGGTAATTTTAGTTTCGTAAATTTAGTTTTCAAACTTTTACACCAATACCAGGAGTATGTTTGGTTTCACATTTTCAACTACCATTGACAAAAACCAAACATACTTGAAAAACCCGAAAAACCCACAGTACCATAACCACCCGTTGTGGAATTTGAAAAAAAAAATACTTCCAAGTTAATCTTTTACACTTGTTACATTGAAGTATTTATTAGTTTTTTTTTTATCAAAGTTGAAAATGAAAACAAAAATTTGAGCTTTTAAGTTTGTCGCACAAGTTACACATTTTGGAAAATATATGTGAGATTAAATAGATCTATATTTATACTATTATAAGTAATCAATCTCAATTATTTTGTTTCCATAGAGTCCTATGTTGAATATGCCAAGCTTAATCAAGACAGACACCAACGAAGTTCCCATGGATGCTCAATGTGAAGATGAAGACTACTGTAAATGCAACTTTGATATTGACTCACAAGCTGCTTGGATACCTTCAAGCAAGAACTTTTTCACTGGTGGAGCTATCTCATGGAGGCAGTGGTAGAAATATCATGTTTTAGGTGCCGTACAAAAGAAACTCCGACGATAGGAAAAGGGGGGGAAGGGAAATAGCAAGGTATACAATGTTAGCACGATAGAGTTATATAGGTGGTCACATTCTAATATGCCAAGCCCCTTATTACATATGCTGTCTTTGTCCAAGTTGTAATGGTGAGACATTAATGCGTTAATGTGGTTGTTCGACAAATTATGATGAAACCTAAATTCAAATAGTGTCAAATAGATTATTATCAATTGCATAAACTATTTCCTGAATCCCGAAACCTACTTAATTTTATTATTTTGAGTCGTAATCCTCAATCGTTGATTTTTAAGACTACTTCCAAATTTCTTAATCTTCACTCTAATTAGACTCACGGGGACCTTCAAATCTAACTAATTGAACTAGGTATTGAAACGTTAGACAATGTTTTCTTTTTAGCATTATTACATGTAGATAATCGAAGTGTAATAATCTTCAATACTGAGTTTTTTGAAGACTTTGGTAATATGCCTTTCAACATTCCTTTAAAATTTATTGAGCTCTATCTTTCTTTCTCTCGAAATCATTTATATACTTGAGCTTGGCTTTCAACGTTTTTCTTGGTACTCTTTGGTTGTATGAACTTAACTTGTTAAATTCACTAACACATTATCATACCCAAAGTCATCAAATTGTATGTCAAGGTCGGCCTCAAAGGTCTCCTAAGTGAGTTTTTTCTCCTCTTCATAATATTTAAACCATGATTTTGCCATACCAATAAGGTACAGAGAGACATACAACACCCTTTTGATTATCAACAATAGAGCTAAACTCAAAACATTATTTTTGCATTTTTTAATTTTAGTACAAGGGTTTGTACCATAAAAAGTGTCTAGCTTAGGGATCTTAACATGGTTATATCCGCTGTAGCATTAGGAGCAGGCCTTTGTTGAGAATCATAGGTGTAGCAAAATTACAAGGGACGAAATGGATAGAACTCTACATGGATGTTGACTGTTGAGTGAAATTACTGGTTGTCCTTCTCATTAAATAACGCAAAAATGGCCTCTATTTGTCCACTGACCTGGGTTTGAAATTGACCTCAGGAGTCCAGTCTTAATCGTAAATCCATCGAACTTTGTTGAAGCTATGAGCTCAGAGTTTGGCCTTGTATTGTAATTTGTATCTTCACAATTGCTTCCTCCACTGTCTTCAACCTTGAGCTATCAGCCACCACAACAGGAAACTGTTTGGCTTTGATACCAAATGTTGTGATTTGCAAGACAAACTGATCAACAACTCCCACTTTATGTGAGTGTGTGCGCATTACATGTTATATATACTCTCGCTGAAAAACAAAGCTTTAATTCTCAACTTAGAAACCAAAATATTCATTAAGGGCCAGTTTGGTTGTCCCAAAATTGTAAATTAGCTCATTTATAAATTGATCCGTTTATAAATTGATCAATTAATTGTGTTTTGTTTTGTTAATGAAATGACTCATTAATTGCTCCATTTTAACTAATGTGTAAAGTCTGAAATTGAATCATTTCACAAAAAACGTGAAATGCATCTATTTGGAATTAGGGTCACATCATGCACATGCTCCTCGCTCTCTTTCCCTCCCTTCCCTTCCTTTCCCTTCCCCTTTCTCTCTTCATTTGTTTTTATCTTTTGTTTTCATAGAACCTTAAACATCAATTTCAGAATACCAAACATTGCGTAAAATTCGATTTCAACTCATTTTAAATCCACTCATTTACAATTCACTAGAACCAATTTACATAATCAAACAATTTGCACAACTAAACAGGGCCTAAGTGATCTCATTACCAACATCGGCTAAATAGGGAATACATATCCAATCTCCCTCTAACCGCTCACCTATCATTGCTCAACAATTCTAATAGCTCAATGATTCTAACAAACAAAAGCTCGCTAACTAAATAGCTCGGCTCCTGAATAACAGAAATGAACAACTCAAAAAACAATGTTTTGGAATGAATATAAAATGAAACCAAATGACACCATAAACTTAAGAAGACTCGATTATGGCCCCTCTAATTTTTGAGACTGTTGCAGCTTCTTCGTGAACTTCAATGACTCGGAAATTTCAATACTTCTAATTGTTATCGTTGAAACGTAAAAACACTTTTAAGTATGTTAAACAAGATAGTAACTTTTTCTTCTTCTTCCAATGGTGACACTCATCTATCAGTTGTAAACAAAACAGAAGACAATTAACATCTAATAACATAAACCAAAATGCAATTTTCTTTTTTACTAGGTTCACCTGAAACCAATACGAATATACTGAAAGAACATCTCATCTATTACAAAATTTGGAATAGTAATTCATTCCATACATCAGTCACGCCAGGCAAACACCAATGTATACAATCGGAGTAACTTGAAGGGTTTGACAATTGTTCAGGGGTCCGTGTCTTCCAAAACTTACGATAAATGGAAGGGTGACCATCTTTTCGGTACTCTGATAGCTGAGTTATATTTAGAACAGAAACCTTTGATCTCAACCTACTCAACACCTTCTCCACCATGCGCATTGTTGACAAGTCGGACCCGCTTCCCCAATAGCTCTCATCATCAATTGGGGCTTTCTCGTTATAACAATTTCCTTCACTCCCTGGCTTCCACTCTCGGCTCCTGTTAAAATGAACAAAAGAAAAATTAAATTACATTTTAAAAATTATGAGGTGTATTTGATTGGTTTTCCTGGAAAAGAGAACATATAGTTGGAATTTTTTTTTAATAGAAAATGTTATTTTCCATTTTTTTCATCTTTTGGAGGATTTGATTGTAGGTGTGGAAAATGATGTCTTTATTACGCTACCAAAAGTTGGAAAAAAAAAAACTGAGGGCAGTGGGGAAACATTTTCATGGGAAATGAGAAAAAGACAGCTTCACCAAGTTGTCCCTAAGAGCGAAGCAATATGTGCGAGTGCCGAGTGGGCTGACTGGATATCAAAAGGGATGGAGTTTTTATTTGATTATTTGTAATTAGTTTCTAATTAAAGTTAGGAAGACATTGTTAGTTGTTTTCCATATTTATCATTTGATTTATTTCCTTTAATTAAGGATAATCAATCCAGATAATTGATTGATTATCCCTTCCTTATTCTAGTCATATTACCCTAGTAGAAGTCTAGTAGTATTTATAAATAAGACCCCCTCTCTTGTAATCACTTTTATTTTATAAATGATGTGAGAATGTAATGAGAAGAGAAACCATGTTTCTTTTATATGTAAGTGCGTGTAGGCGTGTTTAAGTCTTCTGCTGCTTTTACTTGGTTGAGAAATTTTGTTTCCATGAAAAATAGGTGCGTTCAGACAAAACCAAAAGTTAGAATATATTGAGCTAGTCCATGGAAAATGTGTGCTATCAGACATCCTTAAGTTACTACAAGACTTAAGAAAAAAACAATTAAACAATAAAACGTCCTTTGGTATCAGCATATTTGATTTAGCTTGAAAATTGAACAAACATATTTATATTGACAATAAAGGACTGGTTATGGTGGCATGTGAAACTGTTCTTAGAACGAAGCAGAAATTCAACTAGACTGCTTTAAAAAAGTACATTGAAAACTCTCAAATTTCATAAGAAAGATAAAGAGGACAGAAGATGATATTGATACAGTGGGTTTATGGCTATAATTATATCATTGGAATCAATCATTACAATTTCGAATGTTGTAATTATGTTGGAGTTATCAGTCGTACTTATATTTTATCAATCATACTTGTGTTGGAGTTATTATTACTATCTAGATGTTGGACTTATTTATTATCAGTTATTAATTAAACCGGTTTTATCGTGCATGTTTTTTAAAATAAAGACGTTTTTTTTATGGTTTGATGTTGAGAATGATATAGATTGATAGATAAGCCCCATTTTCAGCGTATTGTGTCTGGCCAACCTTTACGTGAAAAATAGGGATTATTACACTTGGTATCAAAGCATCCAGGTTTTAGCATCCTTGGGATATGTGTTGTGCTCATTGCGTTCGGCGTTGCGTTCCTTCGACGTGTAGAGCCCTATGTTTAGGAATTGTTGTACTCTTTGCGGTCTGATACTAATACCAATCTTGTTACTAATACCAACCTTGTTTGCTTTCAGATGGCAAACGGTAGGTGGGGTAGATCACGACGTGTCACCACACAAGTTCCAGAGGGGACGGAGCGACACCCACAACCACCACCATCCCCGCTCGGGGTTACTCCAGCAAGCATTGTCACAATAGTGACGCAGGCAATCTCTACGGCGATGGCCGCTATGCTACAACACTTTCAACCACCGCAGTAACCACCATCACCACCACTTCCACAGCAGGAGGTGCTACCTGTTCAAGTATAAGGCTCAATATGGGAGTGAGCTAAGGAGGCCTTCACTAAGAGCCACCCCCAGAGTTTGCTGGGAGTCCAGATATATGGGTGATCAGTCAGTGGCAGAAGGATATTCAACAAAACTTGAGGACGGTTGAGTGCACGCCAATGCACAAGCAGATGTTAGCCTCATTTCGACTGGTAGGGACAACTTTACAGTGGTAGGAGTATGTCACCACATTGGAGGAGCGGGACATGGTGACTATTGATGAGTTTTGAGCTAAGTTTGAGGGAAAGTATTTCCCACCAGCTATGAAACCAAAGATGAGGAGGAAGTTTATGGACCTTACGCAGGCAAGTTGTAAGGTAGTGGAATATGAGGACTTTACCACATTATCTTATTTTACACACCGAAGAGAAAAATATGGAGAAGTTTGTGTCAGGGACGGTTTGGCACACCAGGCAATCGTTGTTGGGGAATCCGACTTTTACCACCTACACTCAGATGGTGAATGCCATTTTACTGCATTGTCAGGACCACAGGTCATTTCAAAATAGTAAGGAGGAGAAGAGACTCAGTTCAAAGACATCGAGCCAGCAGGGTGAGCCGAATGGGAACGACAATCAGGGAACCCAGCAGTTTAAGGGGTCACAGGCACGTGATCAGCATAAAAGATACAGAGGTTCCAATGATCAAAACGAGCAGAGTCAGGCTAGGACCAGCATCAGATAGGCCATCAGAGCCGGTGGCAGCAGGACCGAAGCTAGCAGAGCCAACAACCAGATATGCATCAGTTTTAGAGAAATTGATATGTTTGTGGAAAGAAAGGACGCTTATCGAGGGTGTGCCTAGGGCTATTGGGTGTCACGGGAGCTGGAGGGACAACGAGGTAACTACGAACCAGAGGGACTGCATCAACTGCTGCTGGCCCCGCCAATGGCGGCAGTGCCAGCACTACCCGTCCCACCTCAGGGACAACAACCACAATTACAGTATGGACGTGTATCATGTCGCTCCTGGAAAGGGACCAGCGCCATCATCGGCAGTGGAGGGTATGTTCCATATTCTTGAACTTGTAGAGCATATTTAGTTTGATCATAGTGCATAATACTCGATTGTTAATTACTACTTTGTTAGTGCATCGAGGATAATAGACCTAGCATTTGATATAGTGCTTTACGTTGATTCACCCGTGAGTAGAGGGGCACCTATACGTTCTGTGTGTAGAGGTATAAAGATCGACCCAAGGAGACTTAGGTTGTGGCAGACCTATTTGCATTAGATATGTCGAAGTATTATGTCATCCTAGGGATGGATCGACAAGCCACTTGCGAGGCTTGTGTTGATATTTGTAGGGCCGTAAAGAGTTAATGGTCAAGTGTAGAATGACTGGTTGGACAATGGTGTTGGGTATTATCATGTTTGGGGTCTAGTTATGGTAAAATGGATGGCGATGTAAACTTGGGTTAGTACGATGACTTTAGGAAATTTGGTGCACTTACGAGAGAGTGACGCATTGATGCGATTGTGAGGATTTTGAGGAAAGATTTGGGGGCGGGCAAATTCCGATTAAAGAGCGTCAAATTAATGTTGCGCTCAGATTGAACAAGATTCATTCGTGTTGTTGAACCGTTAAGTGATTTCAGTGAGAATAATGTGCGAGTGGTTGGACCTAGGAGTAAGGTCACCGTATACAATGAATTTCCAACTCGGGGTACGGACATAGACTAAATGCTAATGATGGCATACTTTAGGGGATTAATAAATGCGATGGTAATCCAATAATGGATTTATTTTAGTAGATAAGGATATGCATAATGAGAAGCAATTGTATTGTAAAAGTTTTGGGTTACTTTGAGAAATTTATGGATATCGGCGGCCTTAGTTACGGGACGTTGTGTATGATCACGAATAGTGTTACAATAGTGACGTTGTCATGGAAAATGGGCAATAGTAGACTTTATTGGGATGGGTAGATCTTTAGAGGCTTAGAAGTGATTAAGCACTCTACTAGATTTAAGGATGGACAGAGAGTGTCCTATCGTATGTGTGAAAAGGAACATGATGTTCTTGACATTATTGGAGCGATTAACTTAACGGGGTTTAGTGCAACTCTTGGAAGGATGAGCCTTTTGTTGAAATTGGCACAAATTGAAATTCATGTAGTTAGCATATTGTTTTGTGGTTATTCTTTGACTAACGGATCTCAATAACCGACTAAGCTATGTAGTAGTGTATCAGGAGGGGACCCCTTGCTTGGATTTCGCTTGCGAGACGTTCCATGCATGAAATTTAGCAAGTGTCAAGAGTTGAGGAGCGTTGGGTTCTGGGATGTTTTGTTAATACGTTATACATGTGTGGACATATAATGTATCGGACGATGTTATATTATATGAGTTAAGTCCAACAAGGCCAAAGAGTGTAGTGATGAGAGCGCTTAGTAATGTTTACACCACTAATAGAATAAGTGGGACAATCTATAGACGAATTAAGTCACGATCCGCAGGATATTCGAGTATATTTTTATCTTATAGATGTGCGTGGTATGTGTGGTTCATTTTGGATGTATGTGGGTCATCCATATGTGATGTTTGTGTGTGTATATATGTGATATGTTGCGTAAAGGGGTCTCGATCACACTATAGTAGGCATAGATGAGCCTTTTCCTTTTATCTCGTGAGATACGAGTGTAGACTAATTGAGTATAAACTTTTGATAATTGTGAACAACACCCTTGCACCCACCGGTCCTTGAAACCCGACCCCAGCCTTCGATCCAGTTCCCCCGACCCCCGGTCTACCCCAACACCCTCCCGAACCCCTTCTTTTGATCTCGGACAGCTTTTCCCCTGCCCACTACTAGGGTTTACCCTATTTGTGCCCAAACTCTATTTGGGCTAGCAAATCCAAACCAAAACTCATTTAGATGCCCCAAAACATTTATTTTTGACCCGGGTGGAAACTTTCAGATTTCATTGGGTGAAGAAAGAAAGAAGAAGTGAAAGGCCAAGATTTGTGGGACGTGCACTCCAAAATTTTCTGAAAATTATTTTTGGCCCCCACAAGTTTTTGGCAAAATTTTTGAAATTTCCTCACGAGTCCCCAATTTTTTTTCAATGCTCGAGGACGAGCTTGGTCTTAAGAGGGGAGAGTGATGGAAATGCGCCCTATTTTAGAGTTTTATCGCATTTTCTTTTATTTTTGTATTTTCTTTTATTTGTTATGTCATTTTATTTCACTTTTGTTTAGTATTTAAAGGTCGAAGTAGCAAAAGGCTTGTAAGGGCATTGTTGTAATTAGAATATTATCTTAAGGCCTAAGGTAATCCTTCCCTTTAAATACCAACTTGTAAGCGTCATTTGAGGTAGACTTGAATTTTGAATATATAGTGAGTGTTATTTGAGGTACACTTCACATCCTCTATATAGTGTTAGATATTTTTAGGAGTCTTTTGACGAGTGGTTTACGTCAGTGTTTTTAAAAGCGCGCTATTGCGAACGCAATAGCGCGCTATTGCCTTTTGCGGTGGAAAAAAGCAAGGCAAACAAGGCTGCTATTTGGGATGCTCAAAAAGCGTGCGCTATTTGGCGCTATTTTGCGCTATTTGGCGCAACAGGAATGCTATTCATGTTTTTTTAGAAATCACAGTTTAGTTAAGGAGGGGAAAAAGTGTTACCTTATTTCACGTACGGACTTTGTTTGGGTGAGGTATTCTTTGTTCCAAACCCTCAATTTACTTATTTACGAAGGTCTCAATGATGTTATTTACTTTTTTTTAAAAGTTTAGCTTAAAAGGTTACTTTTATTTAATATTTTCTATTCCAAACTCTCGGTTTACTTAAACGTTTACTTATTTTACATTTTTCAGTAAATAATGTTTTTTATTTTATAATTTCCAGTTTTAAATGTTACTAATTTTTCAAATCTCAATTCAAAATATTTTTTTTTAATAATTGTCAGTTTAAAATGCTACATGTGTCATAAATATCTGTTTAAATTGTTAATTATTTTATGATTTTGAGCTTTAAATGTTACTTATTGTTCAGATTTCTGTTTAAAATGTTGTTATTATTATTATTATTATTATTATTATTATTATTATTATTATTATTATTATTATTATTATTATTATTATTATTATTATATTTGTCAATTTAAAATACTACTTGTTTTAAAACTTTATGTTTAAAATGTTATTATATTATAATTTTAAGTTTAAACTTGACTTATTTTACAAATTTCATATTAAAATTTCATTTATTTTATTATTTTTAGCTTTGAATGTTACTTATTTTCAGAATTCTGTTTAGAATGTTATTATTTTTTTAATTGGCAATTTAAAAAGTAACTTTAGAAAAAAAATTATTTATTTTATTATTTTTAGCTTTGAATGTTACTTATTTTTAGAATTCTGTTTAAAATGTTATTATTATTATTTTTTTAATTGTCAATTTAAAAAGTAAATTTAGAAAAAAATAAAAAAAATATATTTCAATTATAACTTTTTTTACCAATTTCAGTTTAAAATGTTACTTTCTTACAAATTTTATTTTAAAATGTTATTTATTTATTTATATTTTTTTTATAAGTTTTTTAATTAAAAAGCGGGAATGCATGAATTGCTTGCGCAATGCGCGACGCGATTAGCGCGACGCTACTTAGGAGCCAGAACGCAACACCCTGCGCGACCGCGATTTAAAACATTGGTTTACGTCAGTATATAATTTTAATATTTTATAATTTTTCAGTTTAAAATGTTACTTATTTACAAATTTCAGGTTAAAATGTTATTTGTTGTATATTTTCAGTTTAAAATGTTAATTATTTTATAAATTTCAGTTTAAAATGTTATTTTAAATTTTTTTATAATAAAAAAAAAACTGAATCACACGAATTGCTTGCGCGATGCGCGACACGATTTGTGCGACGCGACACTTTGCCCAACCGCAATTTAAAACATTGCTACAAACACAAAAATTTTATTCTAGCCCATGGAGTTGTTCATCTATTGAGCAACGAATTCTCTATTAACCAAAAGGATTCTCGAACGTAGAAACAATTTCATATTTACATTTACCTTCCTTATTTTTACCTAATGAAGCAACAATGGTCTACAAATCTCACTTCAAATTAAGGCAGGATAAAGCATAATAGTGGGGATAGTTGACCGAACCAGACTAAGTGATGATATAGATTCTGATCCTTTGGTCTAAAGCCATATATATTGAATATTGAAAACGGGAAGCATCCCTTACCTAAGCAATTAAGCCTCGCAAATGAGTAATCTCTCATTCAAATTTCAAGAACCATTTTTTTCCCCCGAGTCAATGATCAAAACTCAAGTATAAGATGTACAAGAGATAACATGCATATGATAATTAAATTTAGAGAATATTTGAGGAAAGGGTTCAGCACTCACCATTGATGTGTAGGAGACATGGTAACAAAAAAGACCTGCTTCTTGATGGGGTCAACATTAGAGGCCACCCAATTTTCCCAAGCCTCCATTGCCAATTCCATGCCTCCCAGTTGATCTATTTCTTCGCAAACCCCATTTTCTTCAGTACTCCATCTGCAAAATAATGGGTTTTGATACAGCATGAGATGCAGATACTTCACTCCTTCTGAAAACCCTTGTAAGTGAAGTCAAGATCGATCATACTCACAATAGCTTAACAGGGCCTTGTCTCCACCATAGATATGTATTGAAAACCAGTATATCAGCATGCTCCCATTCGGATGCATGCCTAAGAACTGAATCAGGACGCATTATTCGCTCATCCAATCTGTGATTGACTGGGTCATCAGAATTAGATTCAACAAGAAGCGGAGCCCAGAGAAATTCCACAGTAGCATTGTACTCCTTTAACAAACACAGTTAAACTTAGAACCACACATGATAAGACTTTCAATAACCATCTAGCTACACCTAAATAAGAGTTTAAGAAACATAAAATTTCAGGATGATAAAATGAACTATTTCACCATAAACTTATAGCGAACACATTAGATGAAGTTTTGGTATACCTTGGCTGTAAAAGTAGTAAGATGAGCTTGTCGTGTCATGGACCTGTTTTCTGCTGGAATCACAGACTGTAACAGACACACCATTGATATCCATTGCCCTCTATTTAAGGAATCTCCCACAAACATTAGTCTCTTCCCTCTCAACTTCTCCCACATTTCAGTCGCATTCCATCTATTAATGAGCAATAACACTAATCAGAAAATCCAATTAACAATCAACCAATGCTTTTGTAATAAAATCACCAAAAACATAGTACCTCTTCAAATCACAGTTGTGGGGTTGCCATCTCCAATGTTGGTATCCCAAATCTGGCCTTCCATGCTTGTGGCAAGCCAATTGGTCAGACATGTATGGACAACCTAGCTCATTATATAGAGGATGTGAAGTGTTGTCATATACCCATTTGCCAGAAAACACATCACATTCCTCCCTACTTCCCCTCCTGTGATTTGACTCTTGGATGCCCACAAATCTCTCAACTTTCTTACCACTATACTTGACAGTGGTCCCACACTTGCTGAATCTATCAAGAACCACTATAACCCAAAATGAAAAGGAAAAAAAATAGCTTAGATTATCGAACAGACCCATAATGTATAATTTCAAGAAACACTATTGAAGTAAACCAGTATAAAAAAACATAAAAAGATTGACTAACCGGGTGTTATGTTTCGGAGGGTATGAGTGAGCAGAGGTGTAGTGGAAGCTTGATGGGGACTGTTCTGATTATAATAATTTTGGAGTTGGTATGTGTGAATTTGTTGGATGTGGAGTTCATTGTAGAGGATTGAGGAGGCTATGAGGAGGAAAAATAAAAAGATTGCAATGAGAGGGAACTGGGTTCTCTTCTTGAGCCATCTCATAATTCCAGAGGATTCACTGTTGTTGCAAGATGATTGGAATATCATATGCATGATATTCTGTAAAAAATCGAAAAATGTCGAACCAAATTGTGAAAGGAAAAATGTCAAACCAAATTGTTAAAGGAAAAATGTCAAACCAAAAAATGTATATACATGTTCTGTAACAAAGTCTATAACAAAGTTATTCTATAACAAAAGCTATCCAACTCATTCTGTAACAAAGTCATTCTATACATGTTCTCGGTACAAAAAATCAACTAAGATTCCATGGATGCTTGTTACAAATCCAAAAAAAGGTCAGTAAAAAAACTAACCTGCTTGACGTTGTGCGACGCCGCTGTGCTGTGTGACGCTGGCTGTGAGAGAGAGAGAATCGGCTGTTGTTTGGCCGCTGGCTGGCACCGGCCGGAGAGTCAATACGAGAGAGAGAGAACGAGATTTGAGACCTAGGTTTGAGAGAGAAATGGGTGACCTAGGTTTGAGAGAGCAATGGGTGAGCGGCTGATTTGAGAGAGGGAAATGGGTGACCTAGTTTTTTTTCTTTTAAGTTTCTTTATATATGTGGTGGGAGTGTTATTAACTAATTACTAGCATGAAGGCCACGCGATGCGTGGCCGATTGAATGACAATGCCAAATAAAATATGATATAACAGTAAGGCTTTATTGACTTCTGCAGATGAAGCTGCACACTGTTAGTCAAGAATAAAGAGTTAGGTGGTTGTAACCAAAGATTAATTTAATCCAAAGTACATACATATAAGGAAGTAGCATACGTTTAATCAAGAAACTTATAAATAGTTTTCACCATCTATTATGCATTGATCAATCAAATAGCCTGGATTTTGCATATGCGTTAGTGCGGAGTGGTTCGATAACGTGAGCAAGGTGAATGAAGATGACTTGGAGGCTTTTGAGACTCACCTGTAGACTATGTTGGTTATAAATAATACCCAGATGGCTGGTGTGTATGCCCATATAAATGGTGTGAGATAAAAAGAGTGGGAAATGGAAAGGACGGCCATACGAAAGGGTAAAAGATAGAGAGGTTAAAGGACTCGGAAATCGTGAATGTGGAGAGAGGAGAATAATAATAACTACGCACATGATGTAATACTTTTTGTCTTTAATATTTTTTACATATTTAGAAATGAATAATAAGAAAGAATAACTTATAGCATTATAAAATATTATAATTTCTACACATCTTTATTGACATAAAACATCACATTAGTTAATCATAAAAATCTAGAACCCTAAAATGGGCATAAACCATATTGCCATTATATTCGAGTCACCATATCTCATCACATCCCAAATCACAAAAAAGACCAATTCCACAAATTCAATCAACCATACTAACACCAAAATTCCACAAATAAATTTCATTTATGTAAATTTTTTAAAACAAATGCCCATAGAAAAGCACACAAAACTATCATAAATTATTCATATCCCATTAATTCTTAACAGGTCAAGAACAAAAAAAGAATCTTTTCTTGGAGATTTTAATATTCTCTGTTAGGGAAATAAACAAATAGCAACTCTTTCTTAGATGATGTATGCTGTTTCACATTCAAACATACCATTGTTTGTCACGATTTATTCGTCTAACCAAATAGGCTAAATTTGACATGCCAAATAAATAATTCTGAGCAGTTAACTCACATGCCTTAGGTTTTGCTACTTTTTGTTATTTTAGTTATTTTCAAATATCGAGACAATTATGAAGTATAAAATTCACCCACAAAAGTGGGTAAATTCCAAAAATAACGAAGATAATTTTTGCGATAACATGAGTTAAGTTATGAGAGATGTCTTTTCAGATTTACATGTAGCCAAAATTCCTACAAAACATTATCTTAGACTCCACATGCAAATCTGCTTGATATTGATCCCACCTTCTGAATCTACACATTCGCGTGTGTGCGTGTCGATATCTTTTCTTTCGTGGTGTATGAAATTGTGGATGAGGTGACTGCCGAAGGAAAAATGCAGATGGCGGCATAGGTGGTGAAGTTGGTGGGACTGGATATTGATTAAAAAATGTACCTTAAAGTCCCTTGAACGCAAATGTTAAGAATAAAGTATAAAAATGAAAAAAAAGAATAAATAAATAAATGAACCTTACCTTACTCCCACACACCTGCTTAGATTATGTTCTTTTTCTTTGTTCCCTTACTTTTCACTGCATACAAATATGAGGAATTTTATTATAATTGAAGGGAAACAAAAAAATATATGAATGACAATGTTGTATCAAAATTTACCTGAGAAACGATTAATTGTTTTATGGGGAGAAAAGGGTTTTGTGAATGAGAAGGGGGAAATGGAGAAGTCTGCAATTAAAGTTTCTGATTTTAATGTTTGGAAGAGGGAACAAATATAGTCTAAAAAGGACAGGGATATGAAGGGACGCAGAGAGCATTTATCTTTTAATTTTTTGGAAAAGAAAATGAAGAGGTGTATTAAATAGTGACAGGTGGTGCCAACTTTTATCTTGAAACCGTGAATCCATTATCTTGTTCAACTAGGTGTAAGCCCGCGCGATGCGCGGCGCAATATGCGTAAAATAAGAACAAAAAACATCTATCGAATTTTCCCATCAAAACTGCCAATAAGTAAAAAAAAAAAAAAAGAGAACAATGAAAAAAATCTTAGGTCCGTTTTGTTACCCTTATTTGCCGTGGCAAATGATAAATAAGTTGACAAATGAGGTATTTGCCTATAATTTGGTGTGTTTGGTACAAAAGTTTACCTACAAGTTATTTGTCAATGTACAACACCTCCTATGCATAAGGTGTTGACAAACTTTGCTTACCTATTTGAGTGAGAAATATTTGTCAACAAATTTGCTAACTTCTTAAACGCTTTTAATATTTTAAAAAACGATTTAAAAACTGTTTTAAATAATTAAAAAAAACTGTTTTGTAATGTTATAAAAACTATTTTTAATATTATAAAAAATTATTAAGAAAAAGTTTTACAATTTAAAAAAAAAACGTATTATAAAAATATTGTAAAATCATAAAAACTGTTTTAAAGTAAAAAAAAAATTAAAAACTGATGCAAAATCTGTTTTAATGTAAAAAATTGTTTTAATGCAAAAGCTGATTTAATGTAAAAAATTAAAACTGTTTTAATATAAAAAATTGATTTAATGTAAAAACTGTTTTAATGTAAAAACTGTTTTTTCGTAAAAACTGTTTTAATGTAAACACTATTTTAATATAAAAACCGTTTTAATGTAAAAACTGTTTTAATGTAAACATTGTTTTAATGCAAAAAATTGTTTTAATGTAAAAAAAATTAAAAACTGTTTTACTGTAAAAAATTATAAACTGTTTTTAATAAATAATTTTGGGGTAAAAAAACATTTTTTATATATAGTTTGCTACTTTTTTATTAAATAAAACCGGGAAGTAAAAGGAAAAGAAAAAACTATTTTTTTTATTAAATAAACTTGGGATGAAAATTAAAAAATATATATTTTTTATTATTATATACGATAACATGGAAAACAATGTGTTATTGGTGTTTGATAGAATAATGTGAGAAAAAAATATTTGTCTTGGCAAAATTTGCCTTGACAAATTTTGCTATGTCAACTCTTTTACCCAACGTCAACCAAACGAACAAAGGAAAAAAAAAGCCTCTCTCAAATAAGTAAAAAAGGAAAAAAAGTGAACAGTGGGAAAAAAATTGCATATGTTATTTACCGTAGAGACATCTATTATTCTAATCTATTATTCTATGCTAGAAAGGAACGAATGAATGAAATGGATAATATGTTATTTACTATAGAGACATCTATTATTCTATGCCTTTTTTAAGCGACGATCGTTCAAATTACAAAAAAAAAAGATCTTACTAAGTTAAAAGACTCATTTAAATAACATAAACCCAGATACTTGGCAAAGAGAGCCTCAACTTCTTCGTTACTTAAACCCAGATAACGGCCAGAAGCGAATACCCATACCCAAACAAACCATGATATACACTTAATACTTGGCCACAATTGAGTAAACCTCCTCATTTTTATACAATACCAAAGTGAAAATATGTAAAACTAAGGAATACTATTTACTTTGTAAAATTAGACTTATCATAGTTAAAAATTTACTACAGCAGGGTCAATGCAAATGTTTGGGTAAGGAACATTAATTGCGTGTGTGTGTGTGTGAGAGGGTTCATTTATTCTCTAAGGGTGTATTTGATAAATAAGATAAAAAATAATCGTTAAAGGTCCGTTTGATAGCCTTCTGATTCCAAAAGTCGGAAAATTTTGATCTTTTTCAGCTTTTGGGTTGTTTGATAGCCTTAATTTTCCTTGTAATCTATTTTCTATGTACAACACCCGTTAAGCACAATTTGCCACCTTATGGTGGAATTCAATTCTTTTTTTTTTTTTTTGGGGTGGGGGGGTCAGGTTTTTGTTTGCCACATTTGGATGATAAATCACTCCAAACCAATTTTTTTTAAACTCTATATATTTCATAAATATATAAATATATATTGTTAATAAATATGTAAATATATATATATATATATATATATATATATATATATATATATATATATATATATATATATTTATTTCGTACATCTATAGAATTTATATAATTCATATATTTTAATATATATTTATATTCGTATATTTCATATATTTAATATATTCCTTATATTTATAAATTTCGTACATTTAATATATTCCGTATACTCATATATTTCGTATGATTAATATTTTTCATATATTTCGTTTAGTTTTTTTAAATTAATTCATTTATTTCGTGTATATAATATATATTATATATATACGAAAAATATATTATTTACATAATATATACATATATATAGAATATATATTTATATATATACAGAATATTATATATATATATATATATATATATATATATATATATATATATACTCCGTAAACAAAATTTTCACATTTATATCTATTTTCCAGCTTTTCCATGGAAAATCACACATCCAAAAGATGAAAAATGACTCCATAAATTGTATTTTCCATGGAAAATTAGTGTTATCAAACACACCCTTAAGTGAACTTTTAAGGAACAAAATTTTAGTATTTCTATATGCCATAAAACTAAAAAAATGTTTTGAAATGCAGATAATCCAAATCCAAGAAATCAAAGAGTGATAAAAACCAAACAAAATTATAATAAAACTAATGAAAAATGTAACACAGAGAATCCAAATCCCAAAAAATAGAAGACCGATGCTACCAACCCAAATCTTGAATAGGAAGGCCAAATAGGCTTCCAAATCAACTAAACTCATAGGAACCCAAACATAAATATATGCCCAGATTGAGCTAAAAAAGTATTGGATTCCAAATTGTTATTTTAACTTATATCAAAGCTTCTAACAATAAAAAAGGTCATACATGAAACAAAGGATCCAGATTCAGAGCATCGAATCCAGAAAACCCACAATTTAATAACAAATTCTTCTAAAGCCAAACTAAAAAAAGATGTCATTTTTATTCATGTAAGAAGATGAGATCAATAAAAAAAACCATTCACGGTGTAGCCCAACACAAAGGGAGCCCAAATATATCCACAGGCTCCAATATGCACAAGATTTCAGCTCTTAACAGAAGATTATACGCATACATTTAATACCCAGAAGCAAAACAGTAATGGAAGAGTATATATAGGCAATCTCCAACGTGAGACATAAATTGATAAAAAAAAACTATTTTGAAAAAGGAAAAAAACATGAATCCAACCCAAAATTGGACGTCAAAGCCTATCAACAAAAAACCCTATTTTGAAAAAGGAAAAAAACATGAATCCAACCCAAAATCCTTTTGAAAACATCTGAAACCCCTTAAATCGAAAAAAAGAAGAAACTATTAGAGAGAGAATACATACATGATTGGGTATGTGGGCTAATGGAGGAAGAGAAACCGTGAGGGTAATGCTAACGGTATAGGGAAAACAGAGAGAGAGAGAGAGGCGGTGCAGAGAGAGTGGTGTGGGTTTCTTAAGTTAAAAAACCTCTTGGTTCTCTCACAAGGAATATGAGTAGTCCCATAAGCTACTCGAACGCTCCAATTTTTTTGCATAATGAAACATTGTCCTTGAATCACACTAAACCCTCATTAAACCCGGACCAATATATAAACTCTCCGGGTACAGCTATCCCCGCTCCTTTCAACTCCTCCGGCGCTCCATTTTTTTTTAAATGACAGAATTAACCTTTTAGTCTTTGGCCTTCAAGTAAAGCAAACATTCCATATTTCTCCAACACTAACAAAAAAAAAACTGCTAACAAAATTTTTAAGCTCATAATACTATTATTGATCTTTCTCTAACATAAAATATATATATATATATTAATAAATAAAAATTCTTTTTTAACCAAATAAGAACATCACCAAATTAAAATATGAAACGACACGATTTTTTTTAACTTGACCCGAATATGATCCAAGTAAAAACGACACAACATAATTTTTTTTATCAAATGCAAACACGACCCAATGAAAATTGGATACAACACGAAATTGTTTTTTAGCCGAACACGAACACAATCCAAATAAAAGAGAAATGACATGACACGAAATATTATTTTAATTTATTTACAAAAACATAATCACGATCGAATAAAAGAAAATGATTTCGTTTTGTGTGACATTTTAATATGGCCGTGTTTCTATTTTTGTAATAAAAAAAAGATTTTACAATCGGACCAAATTAAAATCTTGTTGTGAAATCTTTGTTTTTTACTAAAATAGAAACACGGCCAAATTAAAATGTCACACAATACGATTTTTTTTTTTTTACAAAAACAGAAACACGGCCAAATGAATTTTTTTTACTTCGATCGTGTTTATATTCGATAAAAAAAATTATTGTTTGTGTTTGGAAAAAAATCATGTAATGGAATTACTTATGGGCGCGTGTGTATATTCCTTGTATACGGGTTCTGCACTCTTAGCGGGTTTAAATGCTTTTATTTATTAAAAAAAAAAAATACTTTTCATAACTGTTTTAAAAGACATTTTAGTTGTTTAAAAAATTTCTTATCTGCTTTTTTTTAATTAAAAACGTTTTAAAAAATAGTTCTTGATTATTCTTTGTTGAGTGTCATACTTTCAACCGCTATTTCATTTAAAAAAAATCAACTATTTTATAATAAAAATTGTTTTAATTGAATTATAAAAATAGTTAAAAATACATGCATTTTTTTTATTTGTTAAAAATGTTTAATTTTTTTTATAAATAACATACCGTCATTATGAACAGTTCGTAAATATCATAGTTACAAAAAATGTGAATTCCAAAGTCATTATGACCATTTCGTAAATAAAAACTCTTATTTTGTGTTGTGTCTCTTTTACTTGGCCGTATGTGTTTAGTAAAAAAAAAAGATTTCATAATGTGTTGCCTTAAAATTTGGTTGTGTTTGTATTTTTGTAAAGAAACAAAATAAGATTTCGTGTCGTGCTAGGTCGATTTTACTTGGACACAATACAAGTAAGATCGACCTGCCACGAAATCTGAGTTTTTTTTACAAAAACAAAAACACAAACACAAACACAAACACAACCAAAATAAAATGTCGCACAATAAGAAATCTTATTTAATTTTTTTACCAAAGACAAATACCGCCAAGTAAAAGTGACACGACACGATTTTTTTTTCCCAAAAACAAATATGACCCAATTAAAGTACGATAAAACACAAAACTTTTTTTAACCTAATACGAACACGATCCAAGTAAAGCGACACGACGCTCACGATTTTATAAGTCAATTTTTATTTATTTTCATCAACATAAAAATAAAGATATATGTACAACAAAAAAATTATTTAGTGTAGTTGATTTATAATACCTATTAATTTCGGTATGTTTTAGTGTTAATTTATATTAGTGTTAATTGCAATGAATAAATAAAAACTAATATGTACTTAATATTTGTTTTGTCATTATTATTTGGGGATAAAAAACAGTTTTTTATCCGAGAATAATAATCAAAACCATTTTTATTTTTATTTTATCCCAATCATTTTTACTTTTTTAATAGAAAAACAGTAACAATTCGAAAGTAGTATTTCTTTTTATACCAATTTTCTATTAAAAACTATTTCGTAGATATTTTTAATAGAAAAATGATAAACATTCGCAAAACAATTTTTCTTTTATTTACAATTATTTTTATTAAAGCAAAGAAAAAACGGTAAAAATATTTACTCTCGGATATTTTTAACATTCTTCTTTCATTTTCTTTGTTATTTGGAGTACATTTTAGAGGTTTTAACTTTTATTCAAAAAAATTAATTCTTCAACTTTGAAAAAAAAAACAGTTTAAAACTGTTTTAAAAGTTAAAAAAAAAAAGAAATTTATTTTTTTTCTAAAATAATGTAAGAAGTCTTTTGTTTTTCCTAACGTTTTATTAATTTTGTTTTACTTTTAGATGTTAATAGGAGTTTGCAAGTGTTAAAAGGTTTTTTTTTGTCATTTTACAACATTTTGGAGTGTTTTAGGAAACCTTTGGAGCGTAAATAGCTATTGCCATATATAAACTCTCCAATACTACAAATGAAAATTATTATTTTTTAAGTCACTTTGTATATATTATAAATTTGTAAGTACAACTCCTATTTCACTATTACCTATTTTTTACCAAAAACAAATCTAAAATGCTTTATCCTTGTATATTTATTTGTAAAAAATATTTATTTTTTATTTTTTATATATCAATATCCTTCAATTTTATCGCGCCTAACAAAATTATAACTTTTAGAATCCATTCGTTGCTAATAAACTTAATCACATTTTAGTAACATAAATATATAAAGGCGGCAAGAAACGAAATTTATATAACACGAACGCGTTCATATTAAGACACAACACAAAATCTTATTTTTTACCTAACACGAACAACCCTGATAAAAGCGACAAGACACAAAATTTTATTTTTATACCAAACCGAATACAACTCAATTAAAAAGAGATGCGACATACGACTCAATATTAATTGTCCCTTGAATATTTTTCATATTATTTTATGATTTAAAATGATTTGTGTTATTTTATATGGGTGTTTTACGTATTTTTCATAAGATTCATTGGTGTGACGTGTTGTGATTTAATTGGGTCGTGTCGTATCACAATATACATGGGTCGTGTTCGTGTTAGGTGAAAAAATAAGATTTCATAACATGTCGCGTTTTAATTGGGTTGCGTCTGTATTTTATGTATTATAAAATATTTTGTGTCATGTCGTATTGTGTCGTGTCGCTTTCATTTGAGTTTTATTTTTACCTAACACGAACACGTGCAGAATATTTTTACCTAACACGAACACGTGCAAAATAAAATGCGATATGATATAAAATCATATTTTTTTAACCTCACGCGAACACGACCTCACACAGATATAAAATAATATTTTTTAAATGGGTTATTTCGTGTTTTAAATGGGTCATATCATGTTAGATAAAATAATATGATTTTATGTTGTGTCGTTTTTTATTTGGGTTGCATTCATGTTAGGTAAAATAATTTTTAACAAAATAAAAAAAAAATTGTAGCGAAAAAACGGTTTTAACAAAAAAAAATAGTTTTTAACAAAACAAAACAAAACAATTTTTAACAAAATAAAAACAGTTTATAACGAAATAAAAAGTTTTTTAAGAAAAATAGTTTTTTTTTAATAAAAACTGTTTTTAAAATAAAAATAGTTTTTAGCAAAATAAAAACAATTTTAAAGAAAAAAAAAAGTTTTTATGAAGAAAAAAGGTTTGTAACAAAAAAAAAAACAGTTTTAAAAAGAAGAAATTTTTTTTGGGAATAAATTCTTTGCTATATAGAAAAGCTAATTTTTCCAACAAAAGTGAAGAACTGATGGTAAATCTGCATATGGGCACGGGTATACATGAAAAAATTTCAATGACAAATAAGAGCAATCAAACACACAAAATAATTGATGAATCCTTCAATTGGCATTGTTTGTCACATTTGTCATGACAAATATGGTATATCAAAGACATCCTAAATATTATTCATTAAATAAAAAAATTTGAAAAGTACACTATTAAATTTGTCAGAAAAAAATGCATTACCCTCAAGTTTAAAATTAGAAAAAGTACATTACCTTTTCTTGTAATTAAGCAAAATAAAATATAATTTATTATTATGCTTTCTATTATTATTGGTAAAGGAATACGCGCATCGATTTCATCCATCCGGGCCATCAATCGGTTGATAGCCTCCATAAGATGATCGTTAGAAGTTTCCACGGGGTTTGCACCTTTCTTGAGCCCATCTTGACGTTGTTTACGAGTTTTTATTTTTTTTCAACAACGAGTAGAACCGACTAGGTTCTAATACCAATTGACGTAAATGACGCCAAATGGGAACACGAAAAGAGGACTCTCGTCTAAACTCTCTCTGATCAATGTCTCTTAAAATAGAAGAATGCCTCAAATGAGGCTACAAGATGCGCATTTATAGGAGGAAGGCAGCTTAGTCTCCAAGCTAAAAAAGTAATTACAATTATGTCCATATTCGCCTTTGCTACTTCCTTCCTATGATACCAAACCAACAACTAACAAAAGAAAATACATCAAATAAAAGAAATAAAAAAAATACTAAAAAATCCTAAAATGACGAAAATATCCCCAATTCTTCATTCACATCAGATAATACATTCATTTTTGTATAGACAATTCAATTCTACATTTGCCATCCTCCTGAACTTCAATATCCACAGTAGTGATGGTAAAAATACAGTCTTTGAATGCACTTGTACTCTAATTCTCTAGTCCCTCCTTAAAATACAGATGTTGGACATTGTTTTCATAATTACCATTGGTTCCTAGATAATTTCACTATCCAAGTTAATCACCACTAATGTGTATGCAACCCGAGCAATTCAAAACTGAATCGGAAATCAAAGTCCTATTTGAATGTTATTTGGATTCTTTTACTATTATGCAGAAAGTGTGTTTCATACTGTGAATAACACGGATTCACCTAATCTGTACTATGTGGATTTCATACAAGATAAGACATACAAGGTTCATGTGATACGCATCCCAATTGAGACCTTAACCAAAGGCAGTTCTTAAAAGCACCCGTTTACCACCCTAATAATTCGACTTCCCAGTAACTTTATTTTATTTTAAAATAAAAAAATGTTTTTTTAGCAAGAGTAAATCATATTTACATTTTCAAAATTATATTATGTACATAATCACTAAATTATAATATGATATGCATGAGTGTTTAAAACGTGTTAAGTGTAATATGTGCACAACTTTGTGTTTATCTTTACTCAAATATAATCGTTGAGTGAGCATGGAGTCTTGAGAATTCTTGGACAGATGAGTAGCCTTATGTAATACCCCGTATTTTTGTGATATTTATTCTTGGGATTAATTGAATTAAATGTGTATTAATTGGAAATTAATCCGGATTAAAATACTAGCGAGATGCGAGTTGGTATTTGATTATAATGTGTATATATGACTATATATGAATATTGAATTACGAAACTTGTCGTGAGATTGAAATACGGCAATTTGGAAATTTTGTTGAGACGCGTGTGACAGTCGCGTCAGGAATATAATTATTTTAATTATAAAGTGAATTTTATTTCTATTAACCGTATGGTCGTTTTGAGTGCACCAACACGTCCGGAAGGGTCGAAATAGTCAGAAAACACTAGCCGGGGGTTTAGTTTGGGTCCCGGGGCATTTTTAGGCCATACCGGCAACGTATAAGGGTAGTTTGGTAATTTTGGATTTTTGGGAATTAAAACCCACGAAAATTAGGAATTAATATCTGATTTGGCAATTACCCACTAAACCCACTAATAACCTAATGGACTACGGAGGTTATTGAAATTAGTTCCAAAAGAGTTCCTAAGGCAAAACCCTAGCCACCATTGTCACTTTGAAGAAGAAGGCTTGTAGAGAGAGAAGAGAGGAGAATTCTGCAGAGAGAGAGAGAACCATTCATCAGATCGACATCAAAATCAGAGATACACATAAGGCAAGTGGTTTAATTTCTTTTATTACAAAGAATGTCTCTTTCATGCGTAGGAAAATGACAAAATTTGTATTGTTCTTGGGAGATTGATGAAAACCCATTAAATTGGAATTTGAAACTTGTATTTTGATGAGGAATTGCATGTAGAACTGTATGTAGGTGATTAATCTGATGATAATATGTTTTGGATGAAACAAAAAATGGATTTAATTAGACTCATTGGGGATTTAAGAATTTTAGGGTTCATGTTCATGTGATTTGGGGATAAATGGAGGGATTTGATGATTCAATAATGTTTAGGAAGAATTGGCCCTATATAAACGTTAATATATGACCTAAGTATGTTTAGGATTGATTAAAACCCATTTACAATTGTTGGATTGATGTTTAGATGAGATTCGAGTGGAAGAAAAGATGGAAAAACGAGTTAAGGAATTTCTGGGCTCGAAACTGGCCTCTCGTTAGAAGACCTGCCCAGGTCGTTCGAACGAGCTCGTTCGAACGAGCTTCTAACGAGTTGACAGTTTGACTTCTAACGAGAGGGAGGTTCGTTCGATGACTTTCGTTCGAACGAGATCTCGTTAGAAGGCCCACTTCGTTCGAACAAACTCTCGTTCGAACAGCCTCGTTCGAACGAGACTTCTAACGAGCTGACAGTTTGGGCTTTTTAGCCTGTTTTGATCCCGAGTGTCCCGTAACCTTGCTTATATGTAGAGATAACACTTCCTTGTGGATTAATTTATATATTTGGGATGTTTAGGATATAATGAGGAGTAAAACTTAGAAGTGTAGTTTGAACCTAGGGGAAATTGTGAATTAGGACGTGAGTGTCTATAACGATGCGAGAATTATTGATGGCCTAAATAATTATATTAACCGGGAACATATAAATTGTGTAGCATTATATGTCGGTACGAGAATTTCCACAACTATATTATGGTGACTACTAAGATGTGTGCATACTTAGTATATGTATATGATTTTATGTGTATGACATACCTACCATACTTGCTATCACGAGAGGTTTACGTTCGCTTAGGGTCCTCTAATCCTTGTGTTGCCCGGATTTAGATTGGTACCTCGAGAACATAGGTCAGAGAAGGACTTATTGGGATATTAATAAGTCTGATGATCGTGGGAGCGTAGGTATGTACGTGACCCATGTGATGTGACTATGTTCGCCTCCATTGTTTGTGATTGTTGTTATCTAAGAACGATTCCTGAGAGATTCGGAATGCGTGATCCTTATGTACGTGATGTACCGGGATGGATAACAGAGTATGTGTGCACCGCAGCTTAGTGTCGGGGTGCTTGTATTGTATATTTATGACGTGAATAATATACACTTAATTAATGGGAACTTTCATGTTGGTATTGTGAATATAATTATGGTAATGTTTTGAGAAAACATAACGGGTTAACCGATAGTGAATTGTATTACTAATTGAGAATCTAAGTTTAAGTAAAGCCCTCTATTTAATTGTTAACGCTAGAATTTAATATGGGAATCGAGTAGTAAGGGATAGAACTTATTACGGTTTGGTTAGATATGTATGTCATTTAGATGGGTATGGTACGTTAGGAGTGCACATATAGTCAAGAGGTGAGAATTTCATGTGAGTGCACGTCCTAACATGTATTTTGCATTTAATGTTTTAATGTTATTAAAACACTTGCTGTTTTTAAAATGATTTCCACTTTCGGGCTCTGACCCATTTGCTTTCAAATCTATTTTTGTAAAAACCATTTTAGGTGCCCAGCCACAAGGACACCATGCTTAGGATTTTCATTCAGGTGACGAGCTGTAGCTGTTTGTGGAAGATACAGGACTTTGCTTGTAGACGCTTCATCTATCTTGACTCCATATTCATCATTTATCAGTTGTAGGGTATATCGCCCATTTCTTTTAGAGGCATTGCATTTATTCCAGTTATTCAGACTTCTGGCATGTAATTAATTCAGGATTCAGACTTGTCATATTATTTTCAGTTGTGGGATTGTTGTGAGGAGTTTTCCTCCGGACTTATTATTATGTCGTTGATTATTCTATTGTTTCATGATGGTGAATGTTGTTATTCTTTAATTATTCTTTTACTACATGTTAACTAGGCTTAAATTAAAATTTGGCAGCCTACTTTTTAAATACTAGGTGGTTAGTAACTATAAAAATGTTTTCGACAGTGATGCTATTAACTGGACTAACTTGGCATTTTGTATTAATTTAATAAAGGAGTAGCTACCCGGTATTTAATTAGTCGGGGTGTCACAGGTGGTATCAGAGCATCAGGTTCTAGTGGCCTTTAGGATCTGTACGGCTTATTATGTTTCCGCTGAGCTTTCTTTGATGTAGAGCCCTATATTTTAGGACTGTTGTATTCTTTTGTTTATGCTACGTTCTTCAGCTATTTTGAGTTTATAACTGCGAACTTATAGACTTTATTCTTGTTTCAGAATGCCTCCACGACGTGCACAACGGGTTCCCAGGAATGCAACGCCAGAACCACATCCCGCACCAGTTCAGGGCACGATGAATGCCGTCGAGGTTGTAGCTATTGTGGCCCAGGCGGTAAATGCCGCACTAGCCGTAGTTCAGCAGGCACCACCTCAGGCGCCAGTAGCCGCGCCAGTTCAGGCACATGCATTCCCGTCTGCTTGGGAACGTGTTCGAGATGCTTTTCAGAAAGCACACCCACCGGAGTTCGCAGGTAGCTCCGATGTTGTGGTTTCGAGTCAGTGGAGGAAGGACATTCAGCAGCACTTGGGGATGTATGAGTGCACCGATGTCCAGAAGCAGATACTAGCTACCTTTAAGCTAGTGGGGTCTGCACTGCAGTGGTGGGAGTCTATTACCACCGTGGAGGAGAGAGATACTCTCATTATCCAGGAGTTTTGGGTGCGGTTCGACCGCAAATACTTTCCGTCAGCTGTTCACACGGAGATGAGAAGGAAGTTGATGAGCCTCAAGCAGGAGGGTAAGACTGTGGCCGAGTATGAGGCCGAATTCACTGATCTTCTGAACATTGTTCCGGACGAGATACCGACAGAGGAGAAGAAGATACAAAAATTTATAGACGGGTTGACTTGGAGGATCCGTCAGCATTTGTTGGGGAACCTATCGTTGGCCACTTACTCTGATGTGGTTAACGCTGCACTGTTACACTGCCAGGACCATCGCTTTCACATGGCTGAAGGCAAGAGGTCAGAAGAGTCCAGCCATCAGGGTTGGGCTGGGGGAAATGGTGCCAGTGGGGCACATTCTGTTCAGGGGCAGAGGCAGGGTGACCAGGGTTCCCAGCAGGGGGATCATAAGAGGTTCAGATCGGTAAATTTCAGGCATGGACAGGGAGGTTTCTGGCAGGGCCATCAGGGTCCGAACGGCCATCAGAACCAGCAGGTTCAGAATGGTCAACAGCAGTTTCAGCAGGGCCAGTGGAGGAACGGTAACAGCCACCAGGGCCGGGGGCAGCAGGGACAGAGAAGGGGGAACTTCCCGGGGAAGTGTTTCGTTTGTGGCAAGACTGTCCATAAACGCCAGGACTGTCCTGATAGGGGCAGGGCCCCGCAGCAGCAGCAGGGTGCTCGACATGAGCCACAGAGGCCACTTTTTCCACCTGCCCTCCCAACTCCAGCCCAGGTGCCAGCACTACCATCCATTCCAGCAGTTCCTGTGCAGCAGGGTCAGTTACAGTATGGACGTGTCTATAACGTCCACCAGGCAGCAACTCCACAGGCACCACCCGCGATTGAGGGTATATTTCCTATCCATGGTACTATGGGTCGGGTTTTGTTTGATACGTGGGCAATGCATTGTTTCATAGCTACACATTTTGCAAAAGCCTTAGGGTTATTAGCCACACCAGAGAGCACAGTGACGTATGTAGACTCACCATTGGGGAGTGGGGGTAGAGATTGGTAATTTGGTATTACCTGCAGACATGTTGGTATTAGATATGCATGTGCACGATGTGGTTATCGGTATGGATTGGCTCGCAGACTATAGAGCCATGATTGATTGCTTCGGTGGGAGCATTGTTTTTGCCATTCCGGGGCAAGAGATGTTTGTAGTGGCGATGCCTCGCCCAGAGGGAGGCTCGACCGCTCATTTGTATTACATAGAGGAGGATACCTCTAAGGAGGTTGTGATTCCTTTAGATTCGATCCCAGTTGTCAGGGAGTATTCAGATGTGTTTCAGTAGATACCAGGCCTACCCCCCAGTCGAGAGATAGACTTTGTCATAGACTTATTGCCAGATACGAGACCTATAGCACGCGCACCGTACCGTATGGCTCCGGCAGAGATGCGAGAGCTACGAGATCAGATTGAACAGTTGTTGGGTCTGGGGTTTATACGGAGGAGTACTTCACCGTGGGGTGCCCCTGTGTTGTTCGTAAAGAAGAGAGATGGTTCACTGAGATTGTGTGTGGACTACCGAGAGTTGAACAAGGTCACGACACGGAATAAGTATCCGTTGCCTCGAATCGATGACCTATTCGACCAGTTGAGAGGAGCTTCTTTCTTCTCAAAGATTGATTTGCGATCGGGATACCATCAGTTGCGTATCAGGGAAGAGGATGTCTCAAAGACTGCGTTCTTAACGAGATATGGTTCTTACGAGTTTCGAGTTATGCCTTTTGGTTTGACCAACGCTCCAGCAGTGTTTATGGACTTGATGAATAGGGTGTTCAGAGAGTTCCTTGATCAGTTCGTCATTGTCTTCATCGATGATATTCTGGTTTACTCTCAGACCGAGGAGGAGCACGTAGAGAATTTAAGGCAGGTTTTGCAGACGCTACGTCAAAACGAACTGTATGCAAAATATGAGAAGTGCGGGTTTTGGCTGAAGGAGGTCCAGTTTTTGGGACATATTATTTCCGACCGGGGGATATCAGTTGATTTAGGGAAAGTATCCGCGGTGAGGGAGTGGGGACAACCCACGACACCGACGGAGATACGTAGTTTCTTGGGACTAGCAGGATACTACAGGAGGTTCATTCGGGGATTTTCGAAGATAGCGGGTCCTTTGACACATCTGACTCGTAAGGGTGTGCCATTCATCTGGAGTGATGCCTGTTAGTTGGCATTTGATGAGTTGAAGGATAAGTTGACCTCAGCACCTGTGTTAGCATTGCCGAGATCGGGAGTTGAGTATCTAGTTTACACCGATGCTCTTGCAAGGACTTGGAGGTGTATTACAGCAGGAGAGTCAGGCCATAGCTTATGCTTCCCGTAAGCTTAAGCCTCATGAGAAGAATTACCCCACTCATGATTTGGAGTTGGCGGCAGTTGTATTTGCCCTTCGAATTTGGAGACACTACCTTTTGGGGGAGAAGTTTCGACTGTTCACGGACCACAAGTCCCTACAGTACTTATTCACGCAAAAGGAGTTGAATATGAGGCAGCGAAGGTGGCTTGAGTTTGTGAAGGACTATCAGTTTGATATCCAGTATCACCCGGGGAAGGCTAACGTGGTAGCAGAAGCGTTGAGCCGTAGGCCAGTAGATGAGGTGGCAGGGGTGTGGAAGGCCAAGTGGAAGGAATTAGGACACCAGGATGCAGTGGCCCAATCGTTCATGTCTGTGATGACCGTTACACCGCAGATTGTCACGAAGGTAGTAAGGGCACAGGCAAATGACTCGTTCTTTCAGGAGAAGATAGTTCGATTACTAGCAGAGGGAGCCGAGTCCTATACCGTTAGCTCAGACGGGGGATTACGCTTCAATGGGAGATTGGTAGTTCCGAAAGGGGAGGAATTGCGGCACGAGGTGATGGCAGAGTCGCACGGCTCACGGTTCGCGGTACATCCCAGTGGGGACAAAATGTACCAAGACATGAGACGACAGTATTGGTGGGGCGGGATGAAGAGAGATATTGCCGTGTTTGTTTCAAAATGCGCCACTTGTCAGCTAGTAAAAGTGGATCATCAGAGATCGGCAGTACTTCTACAGCCGTTGGAGGTCCCGATGTGGATGTGGGAGAGCATCTCCATGGACTTTATCACGGGGTTGCCTACGTCACATAGAGGTCACGACTCCATTTGGGTAATTGTGGACAGGTTGACCAAAGTCGCTCATTTCCTACCCGTAAGGACAGACTACACTACGGGACAGTATGCCCAGCTCTTTATTGCAGAGATAGTGAGACTTCACGGTGTGCCCCTAAATATCGTGTCTGACCGAGACAAGATATTTGTTTCACGGTTTTGGGAAAGTTTTCAGGAGGCCATGGGCACGAAATTGCGGTTTAGTACGGCGTATCACCTGCAGACCGATGGGCAGATCGAGCGTACAAACCAGATGTTGGAGGACATGTTGCGTATGTGCATCATTGATTTCGGGGGTGGATGGGAGCAGTATCTTCCACTGGTGGAGTTTGCTTACAACAACTCCTACCAGTTCACCATTGGCATGGCTCCATTTGAGGCGTTGTACGGTAGATCTTGTCGTTCCCCAGCATGTTGGTTGGAGGTGGGGGACAACAAACTACTTGGGCCGAAAGTGATTCAGGATACTTCGGCAAGGATAGAGTTGATTCGGGGTCGCATTCGGGTAGCTCAGGATCGGCAGAAGAGCTATGCTGATGCGAAGAGGTTCTTCAGAGAGTTTCAAGTGGGGGACCAGGTTTTGCTCAGAGTATCTCCTATAAAGGGGATTATGCGTTTCGGGAAGAAAGGGAAGTTGGCACCGAGATATGTGGGACCATTTCCTATTATTGAGCGGATTGGACCGGTTGTGTATAGGCTTGGATTATAGGAGCATTTGCATCGGATTCACGATGTGTTTCATATTTCCTCGCTAAGGAAATATCTAAGAGACGATTTGGCTCATTCTCACATTGCCTTGGAGGACATCGATCTCCAGCCTGATAGCTCCTACGAGGAGGGGCCGATTGCTATTTTGGACCAAAGTGAGCGGAAACTGCGGTCAAAGATAGTTCCGTTAGTGCGTGTTCAGTGGCGACATCATAATGTCGAGGAGTCCACATGGGAGCGCGACGATGAGATGCGCGAACGTTATCCAGAGTTGTTCTTACTAGGTACTTTCTAGTTCCGAATTTCGGGACGAAATTCTGTTATTAGGGGGGAAGTATGTAATACCCCGTATTTTTGTGATATTTATTCTTGGGATTAATTGAATTAAATATGTATTAATTGGAAATTAATCCGGATTAAAATACTAGCGAGATGCGAGTTGGTATTTGATTATAATGTGTATATATGACTATATATGAATATTGAATTATGAAACTTGTCGTGAGATTGAAATACGGCAATTTGAAAATTTTGTTGAGACGCGTGTGATAGTCGCGTCAGGAATATAATTATTTTAATTATAAAGTGAATTTTATTTCTATTAACCTTATGGTCGTTTTGAGTGCGCCAACGCGTCCGGAAGGGTCGAAATAGTCATAAAACACTAGCCGGGGTTTAGTTTGGGTCCCGGGGCATTTTTAGGCCATACCGGCAACGTATAAGGGTAGTTTGGTAATTTTGGATTTTTGGGAATTAAAACCCACGAAAATTAGGAATTAATATCTGATTTGGCAATTACCCACTAATAACCTAATGGTCTATGGATGTTATTGAAATTAGTTCCAAAAGAGTTCCTAAGGCAAAACCCTAGCCACCATTGTCACTTTGAAGAAGAAGGCTTGTAGAGAGAGAAGAGAGGAGAATTCTGCACAGAGAGAGAGAGAACCATTCATCAGATCGACATCAAAATCAGAGATACACATAAAGCAAGTGGTTTAATTTCGTTTATTACAAAGAATGTTTCTTCCATGCGTAGGAAATTGACAAAATTTGTTTTGTTCTTGGGAGATTGATGAAAACCCATTAAATTGGAATTTGAAACTTGTATTTTGATGAGGAATTGCATGTAGAACTGTATGTAGGTGATTAATCTGATGATAATATGTTTTGGATGAAACAAAAAAAACGGATTTAATTAGACTCATTGGGGATTTAAGAATTTTAGGGTTCATGTTCATGTGATTTGGGGATAAATGGAGGGATTTGATGATTCAATAATGTTTAGGAAGAATTGGCCCTATATAAACGTTAATATATGACCTAAGTATGTTTAGGATTGATTAAAACCCATGTACAATTGTTGGATTGATGTTTAGATGAGATTAGAGTGGAAAAAAAGATGGAAAAACGAGTTAAGGAATTTCTGGGCTCGAAACTGGCCTCTCGTTAGAAGACCTGCCCAGGTCGTTCGAACGAGCTTCTAACGAGTTGACAGTTTGACTTCTAACGAGAGGGAGGTTCGTTCGATGACTTTCGTTCGAACGAGATCTCGTTAGAAGGCCCACTTCGTTCGAACGAACTCTCGTTCGAACAGCCTCGTTCGAACGAGACTTCTAACGAGCTGACAATTTTGGCTTTTTCGCCTATTTTGATTCCGAGTGTCCCGTAACCTTGCTTATATGTTGAGATAACACTTCCTTGTGGATTAATTGATATATTTGGGATGTTTGGGATATAATGAGGAGTAAAACTTAGAAGTGTAGTTTGAACCTAGGGGAAATTGTGAATTAGGACGTGAGTGTCTATTACGATGCGAGAATTATTGACGGCCTAAATAATTATATTAACCGGGAACATATAAATTGTGTAGCATTATATGTCGGTACGAGAATTTCCACAACTATATTATGGTGACTACTAAGATGTGTGCATACTTAGTATATGTATATGATTTAATGTGTATGACATACTTACCATACTTGCTATCACGGGAGGTTTACGTTCGCTTAGGGTCCTCTAATCCTTGTGTTGCCCGGATTTAGATTGGTACCTCGAGAACATAGGTCAGAGAAGGACTTATTGGGATATTAATAAGTCTGCTGATCGTGGGAGCGTAGGTATGTACGTGACCCATGTGATGTGACTATGTTCGCCTTCATTGTTTGTGATTGTTGTTATCTGAGAACGATTCCTGAGAGATTCGGAATGCGTGATCCTTATGTACGTGATGTACCGGGATGGATAGCAGAGTATGTGTGCACTGCAGCTTAGTCTCGGGGTGCTTGTATTGTATATTTATGACGTGAATAATATACACTTAATTAATGGGAACTTTCTTGTTGGTATTGTGAATATAATTATGGTAATGTTTCGAGAAAACATAACGGGTTAACCGATAGTGAATTGTATTACTAATTGAGAATCTGAGTTTAAGTAAAGCCCTCTATTTAATTGTTAACGCTAGAATTTAATATGGGAATCGAGTAGTAAGGGATAGAACTTATTACGGTTTGGTTAGATATGTATCTCATTTAGATGGGTATGGTACGTTAGGAGTGCATATGTAGTCGAGAGGTGAGAATTTCATGTGAGTGGACGTCCTAACATGTATTTTGCATTTAATATTTTAATGTTATTAAAACACTTGCTGTTTTTAAAATGACTTCCACTTTCGGGCTCTGACCCATTTGCTTTCAAATCTATTTTTGTAAAAACCATTTTAGGTGCCCAGCCACAAGGACACCATGCTTAGGATTTTCATTCAGGTGACGAGCTGTAGCTGTTTGTGGAAGATACAGGACTTTGCTTGTAGACGCTTCATCTATCTTGACTCCATATTCATCATTTATCAGTTGTAGGGTATATCGCCCATTTCTTTTAGAGGCATTGCATTTATTCTAGTTATTCAGACTTCTGGCATGTAATTAATTCAGGATTCAGACTTGTTATTAAAATTTTCAGTTGTGGGATTGTTGTGAGGAGTTTTCCTCCGGACTTATTATTATGTCGTTGATTATTCTATTGTTTCATGATGGTGAATGTTGTTATTCTTTAATTATTCTTTTACTACATGTTAACCAGGCTTAAATTAAAATTTGGCAACCTACTTTTTAAATACTAGGTGGTTAGTAACTATAAAAATGTTTTCGACAGTGATGCTATTAACTGGACTAACTTGGCATTTTGTATTAATTTAATAAAGGAGTAGCTACCCGGTATTTAATTAGTCGGGGTGTCACAGGTGGTATCAGAGCATCAGGTTCTAGTGGCCTTTAGGATCTGTACGGCTTATTATGTTTCCGCTGAGCTTTCTTTGATGTAGAGCCCTATATTTTAGGACGGTTGTATTCTTTTGTTTATGCTACGTTCTTCAGCTATTTTGAGTTTATAACTGCGAACTTATAGACTTTATTCTTGTTTCAAAATGCCTCCACGACGTGCACAACGGGTTCCCAGGAATGCAACGCCAGAACCACATCCCGCACCAGTTCAGGGCACGATGAATGCCGTCGAGGTTGCAGCTATTGTGGCCCAGGCGGTAAATGCCTCACTAGCCGTAGTTCAGCAGGCACCACCTCAGGCGCCAGTAGCCGCGCCAGTTCAGGCACATGCATTCCCGTCTTCTTGGGAACGTGTTCGAGATGCTTTTCAGAAAGCACACCCACCGGAGTTCGCAGGTAGCTCCGATGTTGTGGTTTCGAGTCAGTGGAGGAAGGACATTCAGCAGCACTTGGGGATGTATGAGTGCACCGATGTCCAGAAGCAGATACTAGCTACCTTTAAGCTAGTGGGGTCTGCACTGCAGTGGTGGGAGTCTATTACCACCGTGGAGGAGAGAGATACTCTCATTATCCAGGAGTTTTGGGTGCGGTTCGACCGCAAATACTTTCCGTCAGCTGTTCACACGGAGATGAGAAGGAAGTTGATGAGCCTCAAGCAGGAGGGTAAGACTGTGGCCGAGTATGAGGCTGAATTCACTGATCTTCTGAACATTGTTCCGGACGAGATACCGACAGAGGAGAAGAAGATACAAAAATTTACAGACGGGTTGACTTGGAGGATCCGTCAGCATTTGTTGGGGAACCTATCGTTGGCCACTTACTCTGATGTGGTTAACGCTGCACTGTTACACTGCCAGGACCATCGCTTTCACATGGCTGAAGGCAAGAGGTCAGAAGAGTCCAGCCATCAGGGTTGGGCTGGGGGAAATGGTGCCAGTGGGGCACATTCTGTTCAGGGGCAGAGGCAGGGTGACCAGGGTTCCCAGCAGGGGGATCATAAGAGGTTCAGATCGGTAAATTTCAGGCATGGACAGGGAGGTTTCTGGCAGGGCCATCAGGGTCCGAACGGCCATCAGAACCAGCAGGTTCAGAATGGTCAACAGCAGTTTCAGCAGGGCCAGTGGAGGAACGGTAACGGCCACCAAGGCCGGGGGCAGCAGGGACAGAGAAGGGGGAACTTCCCGGGGAAGTGTTTCGTTTGTGGCAAGACTGTCCATAAACGCCAGGACTGTCCTGATAGGGGCAGGGCCCCGCAGCAGCAGCAGGGTGCTCGACATGAGCCACAGAGGCCACTTTTTCCACCTGCCCTCCCAGCTCCAGCCCAGGTGCCAGCACTACCATCCATTCCAGCAGTTCCTGTGCAGCAGGGGCAGTTACAGTATGGACGTGTCTATAACGTCCACCAGGCAGCAGCTCCACAGGCACCACCCGCGATTGAGGGTATATTTCCTATCCATGGTACTATGGGTCGGGTTTTGTTTGATACGTGGGCAATGCATTGTTTCATAGCTACACATTTTGCAAAAGCCTTAGGGTTATTAGCCACACCAGAGAGCACAGTGACGTGTGTAGACTCACCATTGGGGAGTGGGTCACTTATTTTCTTTATATGCCGGGGAGTGGGGGTAGAGATTGGTAATTTGGTATTACCTGCAGACATGTTGGTATTAGATATGCATGTGCACGATGTGGTTATCGGTATGGATTGGCTCGCAGACTATAGAGCCATGATTGATTGCTTCGGTGGGAGCATTGTTTTTGCCATTCCGGGGCAAGAGATGTTTGTAGTGGCGATGCCTCGCCCAGAGGGAGGCTCGACCGCTCATTTGTATTACATAGAGGAGGATACCTCTAAGGAGGTTGTGATTCCTTTAGATTCGATCCCAGTTGTCAGGGAGTATTCAGATGTGTTTCAGTAGATACCAGGCCTACCCCCCAGTCGAGAGATAGACTTTGTCATAGACTTATTGCCAGATACGAGACCTATAGCACGCGCACCGTACCGTATGGCTCCGGCAGAGATGCGAGAGCTACGAGATCAGATTGAACAGTTGTTGGGTCTGGGGGGAAGTATGTAATACCCCGTATTTTTGTGATATTTATTCTTGGGATTAATTGAATTAAATATGTATTAATTGGAAATTAATCCGGATTAAAATACTAGCGAGATGCGAGTTGGTATTTGATTATAATGTGTATATATGACTATATATGAATATTGAATTATGAAACTTGTCGTGAGATTGAAATACGGCAATTTGAAAATTTTGTTGAGACGCGTGTGATAGTCGCGTCAGGAATATAATTATTTTAATTATAAAGTGAATTTTATTTCTATTAACCTTATGGTCGTTTTGAGTGCGCCAACGCGTCCGGAAGGGTCGAAATAGTCATAAAACACTAGCCGGGGGTTTAGTTTGGGTCCCGGGGCATTTTTAGGCCATACCGGCAACGTATAAGGGTAGTTTGGTAATTTTGGATTTTTGGGAATTAAAACCCACGAAAATTAGGAATTAATATCTGATTTGGAAATTACCCACTAATAACCTAATGGTCTATGGATGTTATTGAAATTAGTTCCAAAAGAGTTCCTAAGGCAAAACCCTAGCCACCATTGTCACTTTGAAGAAGAAGGCTTGTAGAGAGAGAAGAGAGGAGAATTCTGCACAGAGAGAGAGAGAACCATTCATCAGATCGACATCAAAATCAGAGATACACATAAAGCAAGTGGTTTAATTTCGTTTATTACAAAGAATGTTTCTTCCATGCGTAGGAAATTGACAAAATTTGTTTTGTTCTTGGGAGATTGATGAAAACCCATTAAATTGGAATTTGAAACTTGTATTTTGATGAGGAATTGCATGTAGAACTGTATGTAGGTGATTAATCTGATGATAATATGTTTTGGATGAAACAAAAAAAACGGATTTAATTAGACTCATTGGGGATTTAAGAATTTTAGGGTTCATGTTCATGTGATTTGGGGATAAATGGAGGGATTTGATGATTCAATAATGTTTAGGAAGAATTGGCCCTATATAAACGTTAATATATGACCTAAGTATGTTTAGGATTGATTAAAACCCATGTACAATTGTTGGATTGATGTTTAGATGAGATTAGAGTGGAAAAAAAGATGGAAAAACGAGTTAAGGAATTTCTGGGCTCGAAACTGGCCTCTCGTTAGAAGACCTGCCCAGGTCGTTCGAACGAGCTTCTAACGAGTTGACAGTTTGACTTCTAACGAGAGGGAGGTTCGTTCGATGACTTTCGTTCGAACGAGATCTCGTTAGAAGGCCCACTTCGTTCGAACGAACTCTCGTTCGAACAGCCTCGTTCGAACGAGACTTCTAACGAGCTGACAATTTTGGCTTTTTCGCCTATTTTGATTCCGAGTGTCCCGTAACCTTGCTTATATGTTGAGATAACACTTCCTTGTGGATTAATTGATATATTTGGGATGTTTGGGATATAATGAGGAGTAAAACTTAGAAGTGTAGTTTGAACCTAGGGGAAATTGTGAATTAGGACGTGAGTGTCTATTACGATGCGAGAATTATTGACGGCCTAAATAATTATATTAACCGGGAACATATAAATTGTGTAGCATTATATGTCGGTACGAGAATTTCCACAACTATATTATGGTGACTACTAAGATGTGTGCATACTTAGTATATGTATATGATTTAATGTGTATGACATACTTACCATACTTGCTATCACGGGAGGTTTACGTTCGCTTAGGGTCCTCTAATCCTTGTGTTGCCCGGATTTAGATTGGTACCTCGAGAACATAGGTCAGAGAAGGACTTATTGGGATATTAATAAGTCTGCTGATCGTGGGAGCGTAGGTATGTACGTGACCCATGTGATGTGACTATGTTCGCCTTCATTGTTTGTGATTGTTGTTATCTGAGAACGATTCCTGAGAGATTCGGAATGCGTGATCCTTATGTACGTGATGTACCGGGATGGATAGCAGAGTATGTGTGCACTGCAGCTTAGTCTCGGGGTGCTTGTATTGTATATTTATGACGTGAATAATATACACTTAATTAATGGGAACTTTCTTGTTGGTATTGTGAATATAATTATGGTAATGTTTCGAGAAAACATAACGGGTTAACCGATAGTGAATTGTATTACTAATTGAGAATCTGAGTTTAAGTAAAGCCCTCTATTTAATTGTTAATGCTAGAATTTAATATGGGAATCGATTAGTAAGGGATAGAACTTATTACGGTTTGGTTAGATATGTATCTCATTTAGATGGGTATGGTACGTTAGGAGTGCATATGTAGTCGAGAGGTGAGAATTTCATGTGAGTGGACGTCCTAACATGTATTTTGCATTTAATATTTTAATGTTATTAAAACACTTGCTGTTTTTAAAATGATTTCCACTTTCGGGCTCTGACCCATTTGCTTTCAAATCTATTTTTGTAAAAACCATTTTAGGTGCCCAGCCACAAGGACACCATGCTTAGGATTTTCATTCAGGTGACGAGCTGTAGCTGTTTGTGGAAGATACAGGACTTTGCTTGTAGACGCTTCATCTATCTTGACTCCATATTCATCATTTATCAGTTGTAGGGTATATCGCCCATTTCTTTTAGAGGCATTGCATTTATTCTAGTTATTCAGACTTCTGGCATGTAATTAATTCAGGATTCAGACTTGTTATTAAAATTTTCAGTTGTGGGATTGTTGTGAGGAGTTTTCCTCCGGACTTATTATTATGTCGTTGATTATTCTATTGTTTCATGATGGTGAATGTTGTTATTCTTTAATTATTCTTTTACTACATGTTAACCAGGCTTAAATTAAAATTTGGCAACCTACTTTTTAAATACTAGGTGGTTAGTAACTATAAAAATGTTTTCGACAGTGATGCTATTAACTGGACTAACTTGGCATTTTGTATTAATTTAATAAAGGAGTAGCTACCCGGTATTTAATTAGTCGGGGTGTCACAGGTGGTATCAGAGCATCAGGTTCTAGTGGCCTTTAGGATCTGTACGGCTTATTATGTTTCCGCTGAGCTTTCTTTGATGTAGAGCCCTATATTTTAGGACGGTTGTATTCTTTTGTTTATGCTACGTTCTTCAGCTATTTTGAGTTTATAACTGCGAACTTATAGACTTTATTCTTGTTTCAAAATGCCTCCACGACGTGCACAACGGGTTCCCAGGAATGCAACGCCAGAACCACA